>SNQN01007012.1:0-26974 GCA_008642245.1 Bassia scoparia
TTAATCGGAGAAAATTATCATTAATTGTCTTTTTTGTGTAATTAGAAGCTCATATGGGATAAAGAGGTTCGGGTGGATGTGGTTTTGGGTTTGTATGCTTCCTGTTTTCGCGACAAAAATTGCAAATGTTCGGTTTGAGGTGAGAGGATCAAAGAATCAAGGTGCCAGTATGGGGTTTAGCATTGAGGATTTGTAATAAATAGTATCGAATTTAACTTAGTTGGAACACTTGTAAAATGGGGGGACGATTCTACATATCTTGCACTTGACGGATTGCCCTGCGATTTAATTTAGGGGCCGTTGCTGATCGCCTTAGTTTGGGACCAGTATACGATTAGCTTAGTCCGAGCCTGTAATACGCCATCTCTTTATTGTGCCTGTAGTAAGTGAAGCAGTTGTTGTTGTTGTTTGGGAACTGGTTTGTGATCGATAAACGAATTAAGGAGCTCCCTCATCAAGAGTCTTGCTCCTGCCGCTCCAATCAGTTACTGGGTTCATACTACGTCGGGTCTTGTATGATTAGCGATGAATGAGGCTTTGTCACGGCTTTGAATCTCATAAGTAATAAGTGCATATGATTTTTCTAATATTTGGGAGTACAACGTTTGGAGATCGTTCAATGTTAAAGTTCATGGACGTAGTCGAGGTTAACTAAGAGATGCAATCATAGAGTTATTTCGCTTCAGGGAGTCAGAATGAGGCTCGTTGCTTTGTCTTTAGTAGCGGAGGTCTGTTGTATTGTGCTGCCCTTAGGTCTATTCGCCACGAGGCATCGACAGAAGGATGTTGATGCATAACAGCTAGTCGTAGTACATTAAAATCAAGTTGTTGAGCGGGTGGACAGAACGGTGTGATTTCGTCGATGAGCGTATTGTCGGTACTTTGGGCGCCATCAAAGAATTATAACGTACGTGTTTGATTAGTATTCGCTTCGAAGTTTAGATTTTCGGAATTTTGAATTTCTTTGTTCATTTAGCAATTGCCTATAAACGTTTTTTCGCGAGTTTGTATTGGGTAGATTTTCGGCATTTAGCGTAAGCATTAGGTCTCTCTTTCGAGGATCATCGTATGTGCAGTGACTGTCTTCATTTTTGCCCCACGGCAATGGTCCAAATGCACAGCAAAATCACCGTGCCATTTTTAGCCTACTAGTATTTCGTTACGATGCACTCACGGCCTTTTCTAAATTTTTCCGTTTTTGATGGTTTGCTTTGTTTTTACGAACCAGCGACGGTCGACTCAGGGGGAGCCGATTTCTTTACTGCCGGGCGTAAATCCATGAAGGAGGAGCATTAACTAATGTGGTCTGCTTATCAGAGCAATCTACGTTCGACAATTCTTTACATTTTCCAGCGGTTTTCTATTTAGAATCGATCTTGGTTATAGGCTATTTCCTGTGCATTAATATACAATCGAGAACTGGATCGAAGGAGCTTCACTGTGTTGTTGGCGCAGAATAGACTGCTTAGCTGGCATGGGTCACATCACTAGCTTATGTGGCTTGTTCAGATTATTAGCATAGGCGCATTCATAGTGGCAAAGGATCACTTTTTCATGTGTTTCATTACTCTCAAGTCAGTACGATATAGAACAAACCTGTCTTGATCTAAAAACCAGATACAAACTGATGCGGGTGATATGAGCAGTGGTGAACCCAGGGTCTAGTGCATTTTAGATATCAGGTCTTCTCAGTTATTCGGGAACGTATCATTGCAGACAGTTTATAACCTAGATCATTAGTTTCAGCGAGGTTTTATCAAGTACGGACGTCTAATTAATATTTAACAGTTTGTTGCAATATCATGAATTTGCCACACGTTGCTTTACTAATCAGCAATAGCACTGCTATTTTTTCCATAGCAATCACGAGGGACCGTTACCAAGAGAAAAAGACGACCTCGAATCATACACAAGACTTTCAGCATCATCAGAATAAACAGGTAATCCGAAATGTAGATTATTAAGAGTATTATAAAATCCAAGCAGCAATGTAGAATTAACATACCCATTGAGATAATCGGGAGACTGACATCGGTTTTGGTTGAGTAAATCGTACGCATGCGCACGAAGCCAAGCTTGTCTTTGGAGCGAAGATTGTTCGAATTAGACCCTGACCACCTTCATAGTTGTCAACGTAAGCAAGACGGAACAGTTACAACGTGAAACCGCTAGGAGAAAGATAATAATCCGTCATGGGCATACTTGGAGGAGAATTGGTGTCGCTATCACATTGCAAAGACAAGCAACTGCACACAGCAGCAAAGGACAGAAGAGACACGCACGACAGCAGCAACTGGACAGGGAAACGCACGGCAGAGCAACGGTGGGAACGACGACGCACATCCCGAGCACTCGCTACAGACACGCACCGGGCAGAGGCAGAGGGTAGAACAAGCACAGGGAAACCCACGCATGCCGCCCACGCCAAAGTGAGACAACAACGCAGCAGCGTCTAGCCACCGAAAGCACAACGATAGCTCACGCCGATCACCCAGCACACTGCGAGCAAAAGCCAACAAAGCGCAAACAGAGGATGAGTGATGTATTATTAACGAAGAACAACAGAGGAGTTCTTATTTGTGAGATTTTTATTTATAATAAATATGCAGGTGATGGATGATGAGATAATATATCAAGAAGATGATTATGATGAGCAGGTGTTTATCGGTTATGTGATTTGGGGGAGTATTGAAGAGCGTCTAAAGGGTTCGTTGAATTATGGAGGAAGTAAATATTAAAAATCAGATGCACGATTAAAGACGTTAGAATACAGTAAAGAAAAATATAATAAGAAAAAGATAAAGGAGAAGAGACGTGATGCTCTGAAGCGTTTAGTGAGCGCGAAGCAAGAATGACAAGATATTATGAGATCGCGATATCAGTATTAAGGATATTAGTTTCGTTTATGATAGCGGGGTCGT
This sequence comes from Bassia scoparia, assembly GCA_008642245.1. Lineage (NCBI taxonomy): Eukaryota > Viridiplantae > Streptophyta > Magnoliopsida > Caryophyllales > Amaranthaceae > Bassia > Bassia scoparia. The sequence goes on from SNQN01007012.1 coordinate 2,922, forward strand.
GGCATCTCGATCCTACTAGTAGTTAAAATAGGATGATTGAATACTTATAAGAAAATGTGTTGCGAAAGAAACGCTGGTCACACTCTTCGTCGTCAATTGACGATCATTAAAATTTTTTATCATGGTGATTAGTTTAGTAGTTTCAATTAAACGTTTGTATGTGTGTATTTACAATACAGAGGGAAGCACTCAGAATGAATATACATACAAAATGATGATATAAGTTCATATCTGTCATAATAGTTATAATACTCTGAGTCATTATCTTGGTATTATTTAGCTAATACTAAAGCATTATTATGTTGGGCTAATCATCTAGGAGTAGAGAGTGCTGATTTAGTAATTAACACTTTCCGGTTTGTGGAACCTCATGTCCTTTATTTCTTAAATTGGGCTATTGGGAATATGATATGATCTTTCCCTGTAGTCGTGTGTTCCTGGTAACTGTCTGTGAGCTTACTTGTTGGGAGTTATCATGTTAAGTGTGTGGCTATCTGTGGGTATATGGTTTATGAGTGTGTGATTCTGCCGTGGTGACTGCATTTCTTGTGGCTTAGGGAATGTGGGGGGGCTGGGGTGTGCTTGGTGTGTTTCTGTTGGGCCTGTAAGAATAAAAGTAGCATGAGTCGTGCTTTTATTTTCTGGATTTGCATGAAAGAGGTTTGTATTATGTCAAGAGTTTATAACAGCCTAGAGAGGGTGGCGAGGTATCTTGACTGTTTCTTTTTTATTGCTTCACTTTTGTTGAATAAGTCTACATTTTAATGAATCAAAACAGGAATGTAGATTCTCTAGGGCGATACTATAGCTATTGTCGGGGTTGTGCACTGTTATGGTAAGGGTATGTGGGTTATGAGAGCTCGCTAATGGTGATTGTGTTGTGGGCGTATTGGATATTTGTGCTTTGGTTCCGGGGTGAGATCTGATGGTAAGCTCTTTGAGATGAATGATCCGCGAGTCAGAGCATATGTTGCGAGGGTGGTGCTTTGTTGCAATTGGTTTGCGCTGATGTTCTTGGTGTTTCTTTGTGTGTTGTGCACCTGTTATAATCACTTACATGTATTGAATGTCTTGGTAGTGCGGTACCGAGGGGGTTGGTTGAGCAAGCTGCCGTGGGGACGGGGGGGTCCAAACGGGTCGTTTGCTTCTACACGTGTGGCTTGCGTGTTTTGGTTGGTTAGTGGCGGTGGGGTTTGGGTGATTTTTATCCGCTGAGGGTACGCAGAATAGCTGCTGGTAAGTGCTATTTCGATAGGTGCGTTTGGTTGTTGTATTTCTCATTGTATACGTGTGGCTAAAGAGAAAGGGTTGATAATAGTGTGTAAATGAGAAGATGAAGTTGAACTGGGTATATGTTCAAACGGAAATTGAATTGGTAACTTTGAGTCATTATTTTGTAGTATAGTTGGTATAGAGCTCGAAAAGGATAATGGTTTTTACAGGTATATAAGACTTTTAATTTAATTTAGGCAATGAACAGAACAATGCTAATGGGATGTGTTGTTAATGAAAATATATTGGTATGTTAATGTGAATGGAGCTGTTTTTTTTTGGTATTGTATGGGGGTTTTATGTTATTGTTGATAATCGTTGCGATTCATAGTGGGGAGTATAAGTTTGTGATTGGGAGGTTTTGAGAAAATCGATCGAATATATATTAGCTCATACTTATTATTGATCGGGCGAGTGTTCTTGAAAAACGACCGCATATATATTAGTACTTTTGGGTTGAGCTTAGGGATGTGTGGTTTATATTAGTAACCATCTCAGTATATTGGTAGATGCAACTATATGATAAGTGCACAATGCGTTGTTATATTGTATACTGTCGTAGTCCGCATATGTGTATCGGCTGTGTTCATTTCGTGGTCCCGCGATCATATTATGCCTCTTTTTTGTATAAACTGCTCGATATGGATATAGATTTGTCTACTAGCTGTATATGTTAAGTGATATAAATTCTAGTAAGTGGTTTGATCTAATACACTTGATATTTTTTCAACATTGCATCAAGCTTAATAGTAAGCTCATCTGTCTGTTTTGTTGTTCTGCTCTTTTGTGTTTTTGGTATAGTAGAATTGTTAAGGTTGTTCATTAAGTAAGAGTGCATTTAATATGTGATTGTGACGTTCATAATCTAGTGGATATTTTTTGTGTATAAAATTGTAATACTTACACTTGCCTCACTTTATTACAATATTCTTGAAGTGCTAGAATTAAGAAACTTGTAATGCGGCGTGAAGAAATTTTGCGTACAAAAATCCAATTTTGTGGATAAGCGAATGTCGCAACAATTATTTCGCATTAGTCTTAGTACGTCTGAGATGTATGGGAGATAGTTTGTTGGTATTCTTTCTTTTGTTGTTTGATTGGCTTTTTCAGTTTTGTTATATTGTGTATTACGTTTTTATACTTATTGCTCTTTGTGTTTTTTCATCTTCTTGTTACTATAATTTATTGAACACACTTTCTCTTCGTTTACTATACTAACTAATGATTTACTAGTGTTAGAGATAAAGTTGGAGACCAATTCAAGTATGGAATTCCTTTGAGTTCGACAACGTAATCACTTTTTGAAGATCATGTCATGATACAATATTGGCTTGTGGTTCGCAATTAACGGAGTTCGGTTATGTGGTGTGAGGTGCCTTGCGAGGCATGAATGTAACTTTGGACTAGAATGCAAAATATAATAGCTGCTAGGTTACATCAGCAGTCTTATGTTGTTATTTTTTTCAGTTGTATGGGTGGGATGTTGCGGGTGTTTATGTGTGTGGTATTTATAGTTTCTATATGTGTTAATAGTAAACTATGTGACCTCTAATAGTATAAGCTTTTTGGCGACTGTTTGCATCTAGTAGCTAAAATAGTTAAAGCATGACTCATATCTGGCAGTCAGATGGAAATAACTTCGGTCGTTGTGGGTTCAAGATTATAAAGTCGAGAGTAAACGATTAGTATATGTAAAAAGTGTTTGTATTTTAGATGAGGAGGTGGAAAGTAGGCTTAGTTTCATTGTTATTGTTGTGGTCTGTGAGGTGTAATGCATATTCTCCACATTTTGATTTCTTGTTCCTATGTTTGTTTATATTTGGCAAGAAACATTTTTGTTGGTGTTATGTCTTAAGTGGATTGAGTAGTTGTGCTCATCCATTGGGTTAAATTTTATATATGTGCTTGAAGGTATGTAGATGCTAAGTTATCAAGCAGCAATAACTTACACCTGGTGTTATCACATCTGTAGACAATTGAGGTAGAGATGTGTGCTAATTATTCTATTTGAAAAGTGTGGGTTGTGTAAATTTGGATATTTAATGTAATCTTACGGATTTAAGTTGATGTTAGTTACGTAGATGGCATGAAAGTTATGGATGGTCAATATCACGGTTATCTATTATGGTGTGATGATGACACGAGTAGAGAGGTTCTGTATAGGTGGGTGGGGATTTGAATGATGAGCGTTTGGTGAGGTTATTCGTGGTTAAAAAATTGTCAAGCAGAGCTGCGATGTAGTTTGTGTGTTACTTCTTGGAGTTGTGTGTATTATATTATATTTTTTGGGTGTGGGCATTTTAGTGGTGTGAGGAGTGTTGATGTGGAGTGAGAGTACTTTGGTTGGGATACGTGATTGTTCGGTGGTGGTATTGGTACTCCGATCATTCTGGTACTATTTGCGAGGTGAGTGTTGATGTTGTTCTGATTAGATGTTTTCTGTTGATTTTTGTCTTTTTCTGTGTGTTTGTGGTGTTGAGTGGGGGTGTGATGGGGTTCGGGTAGCATACAGGTTGTATTTATATTTTTTTGTATACTATGTAACTTGATCTTATATGGGAAGTTGCGAAGTAGACTGCATTGTATTTTCGTTGACTATTGTATTTGAGAAGTTTGGTTGCTCTGTTATAGATTGGGGAGACTGCGGTGGCCGTGTTGTTGAATGTCGATAGTCGTTATTCGAGCAATCGTGTGAATTAGATGGTTCGTATGTATCTATTACGATGAGATGTAGGAGGCATGATTGATTAGAGTTTCTGCTATGCCGGGGGAGCATAGGTAGATAGTGTTATTGATTACATGTTAGTAAGTATGATAGTAAAATAAGTAATTATAAGTAATAATGTATTTGGATTGCTTAGGGTTATTAAAACGGTAGAAATGAGCTGTTCAATATGTGTGTTGTGTTTGTCGGTCTAATAGTACCTTATTTTTATGATCACTATTAATGAAACTATTGGTGAAGGAATTGCCGCCGTTTAAAAAAAGATTGCAGTTGATTTTTATCATGAAGTGGAGCTTGTGGGATCCGGTTTGCTTTGGGAACTATCTTAGTGCGATCTTGAGACTATAAGGGTTATTATTTTGTCCTAATGTATGAGTGCCTTTTAGCCTGAGCTTCATGATTTATCAGAGTTAGGAGGGCAATCTGTAGTATAGTTTTACGCGTTTATGATAATCGTAATTTTCTTTCCGTTTTAATTCAGAGTGTTAATGGTGTTAAGTACTTTTTAAGTATATAAATTAAGGAGAGATTATTTTGCAAAATGTAATGAGAGTGTGGAGAGATATTTTTGCTAATTGTGGGGGTTTGTGAGTAAAAAGGATTTATTGCAGTGTTGTATCTAGATGGGGATAGGTTGAATTCAGACTCTATATAGGCAGAGAACTGTATGCTCTTTAATAAGGCGGTGGATCATTGAATAAACAGTTTAAAAGAGTGTTATATAGAGTGTTTTTATAGTATTCTGGCATAGAATGTCAAGTATGAGGGGTTGTGGTGCTGTTGTGATCTACGGATAGGAGTATCTTTAGGAGAACTAATAATTAAGAGGAATAGATTGGAAGTTTTGTGAGATTTAGAAATTGCTCCTCTTCTATTAAGGCTCAATAGAAAGCGCAGATTTTTCTTAGCACAATCTTGATGTTGTATTTGTTAAGAGCTCTCTACATTATATGGATTATTGGGTCCATGTTAGTTCTGGCATGGATACTGTGTAAGGATGACGAGGTCGAGGAAAGTGAGAACGAAGTAGCTATACGTCTGATACTTTTGTGAATGCGTGTAAGATCCAAAACTTAGTCTTATTGTTTGTCCAACCCTTGGGAACAGTGAGGTAAGAGCATGTAGATCATTGGGGCATGTATTGTGCTGCTAGCAGAAGCTCATTCTGCGGGCTTAGTCTTAATAGGAAGTAACGAAATTTTATTTCTATGGTCGGAACGAGAGTGGAAAAGTTGAGTAAGGAAGGATATGGCTTTGTTCATTTCTGGTGAGTAAGGTTTGTTATGTTGAAGCATGATAGGAAGATAACATCTGTGCTTAATATAGAGTGCTGCTATACTATTTGGCGGTTGTGTAGTGTGTGCAAGTTGTTTTTCAGCGTTGCGAATGTTATATTGTATCTAGTATTGAAAGATTGGAAATAGAAGATTGACGACGAGAAGTGTGGGCAGTTTACTTAGTATAGAGACATGGTGAGAATTGAAACTTGTCACAAGTGATATAACTAATTGTTGAGATGAGACACTGTATTGGTAGTATCCATGAAGTGATGGTGGCGTATGTTGATTATAGACGTTGAGGGTTATTGAGGAAGTGGGATGGTGGTGTGTGAAAATGAGAGGAGACTGTGGTGTCTCCATATGTCTAGGGGGGTGAGGTTTAGGAGACTCAACAAGTGGGTTTGTAGAAGATAATTTGGCAGCAGATTTTAATGAGGGATGTGGTATGTGAGTCTAAAAGCGAAGTGTGAGGAATTCAGTTATAAAAAAACTATGATAATCAACTGTTTTTTTGTTCGTTCCTAGATCAAGTGTATTCGCAGTATATTCGTTAGTGGGTCAAGATGCGCGCCGTGGAGAGGATGAAACGGTGCGCAATCTACATGCAGTTATGTATTAATTTTCGTACATTATTCATCTAGAGGTGCTCTTGAAAATTAGTCGAATTGATATTCTTTGAGCTAGTGGATCGGGCTGGTGATTGGAGGATCTGGGTGTTGCATAGAAGCGCAGAGACATGTGAGTATTTTTGTAAATTACCTTTAAGCAATCAGAGATATTACAGGGTTCGGCGGAAAGAGTAAACAGGTATAAGAAAAAGTCTAAATCTAGTAATCATACATAACTCATATTTTCTCTTCTAAGACAGTCTTATAGAGTTGGGGTGGTTTTAGTAAGTAAGCATAGATACAATATTCTTCTAGGTTACGAGGCTTGTGGGTTGATGCGTTCGGATTGAGTTTTTACGATTATGGTGTTACTCTGTTGGTGGTCGTGGTGAGTGTTTCGATTGTGAGATTGAATTGAAACAGGATTACTTTTGTTTTATTAGATGGTAGGTATATCACGCTGTAATCAAGTCCAATCCATTTTAAGTCTAGATGTCACAGATCTGAGGGAAGGATAAACATGAGCCGAAAAGTGATAGGTCGGGAGATTTCACTTTGTCGTTCTTATAATATAGTTAGTGGCTTAAGGGGATATTTGGTGTTCAAATTTATTTCGTTTGATAATGATTTTTAGAATGATTGGTTTATTTTCTTTTGAGTGTGAAACGAGGTTATTGTTGTATTTCAGAAAAGATGACACCCTCCGACACTGAGGTAATTGTTCTCTAAAACTTATAATGTTATGTTGTGATGTAGTATGCGAGCGTTCAAGCTAGGAACGGATATTAATATTAAGTTTGTGATTCGATATATGCGTATCTCAAATCAATTTTATCTTAGACGTGAAAACAGCGGGGAAACTAAATTGTTTATTACAGGACATAATCGTATGTAACATTTTGCCCTTCATTATTTCATCATGAACGGAGAAACTAAAAGCAACACATTATCGAGACATCATAGGTAGCATACAATTGCATTAGTATATATTATTTAGGCATTTCTAGTGAGTAACATGACGCACCAACGATATTTTGGTTTGTTATATAAGGTCTCATTTAATATGAGTTCATTTATATTGTCTGGCTCTGTAAGTTGAATTGATGAAGGGGTCTAGGGTGATAAATTGATAGAACTTTTAATTCTCAATTGCTATACAACAATGTTTTTAAAAGATCTATTCAACTCATAAATATATTTGCAAGTGAAGCGGAAAATGATGGCAATGATTCTTATTATAATTAGAACCTCAGCTATTATGGTGCTGGATGGCAATTAATGACGCCTTAACGCACCAAAAATAGGTGTGACCTCCTTCTGCTCTGGGGATTCTTGCCTGAAAAATAGTTATAACAAATTCTAGCAAACCCAACCAACAGATAATCAGATCAATCACTCAATATAAACCAACAAAATTAAATGGAACCAACCGTGAACAAACCAAGATAAATCACAACTCATCCAAACAGTCAACCAGTGAGAAAATTAAAAGCGTCACAAAATAGCAACCAACTCTAGAATGACACCACTAAAACTCGTACATATACCTGTACAGCCTAATTAAAAAAAGGAAATCATATTTCGTTCTACAATGATCATATTTGGATACTTCACCTACAAATCTACAATCCTTTGCCAATAAACACTAAACAGTAATAAAAGTTCATATGAAACAGCATATACTTCCAAATAATTCTTGGCAAAGACAACCACAACCTTCGACAACAAATTAATTGAACCAAATACTAACAAATTWTATCCAATGCAAATGAAACATCCGCCAAATTCACCTCTAAATGACATTGAATAAATGATAGTGGATGTTGGTATCATGCAAAAACAACTGTATCCCGTGATAAATTATACTGAAACTCMGCCATTGACAAAAGATGGTTAGAGTGAACCAAAAATATCAATCAATTTAACTCGCAGAAATTCATGTTTCAGACCAATGCACTGCGTGCACCATTTAATGAAAAGTTTTCTACCACATATAGTAATAATCAACACCAAAAGTCTTATCGCTGACGATATGAATATATGATTACAGCAAGCCGCAATTCAATTAAATTACAAAGAGGAGTTATCAAACGCCTTATCAGTCATCACAATCCACAAACAAAAACAAATGTATCTTATGAGTTATAATAAACACTTTTGGAATTGCATGAATAAACTTTCACCCAGTAATTAAACACTTCTTTACCAGGTTAAACAATCAATCAAACAACCGCGAAATAAGGGAAGAATTACACTTTCCCRCAAATCATAACATCAATCAGARAAGCCAAAATCCAAACAAATTCAGCGAATTTTAACTCAATTGAACCAAATTGAAGAATCAAAGGAAAATTAAGAACAACTGAATTAAGGTTTCTGAAATTGACAGTTGTGAAAAAAGAGAGTGATATGGAGGAGAGAAAGGAGAACCTGAGGGATGTTGATGATGGTGGAAGCAGCAACGATACAGTAGCYGAGAAGCTTCGAGATGAGAGGCAACAAACACTGTTTTTCAGGATTTTGGCCATGTTTGAGTGATCCTATTACACACCCAAAGTCCATTCTAAATATCTCCATCTGAATCATCAATTCATCACCATACCTAAGAAATGAGCAAGACCCGGTGCTTCAACCCACACTGCATCTTCGTCCTGGAATACAGAACAAACCATTACTATTCACAACCCACATTTAACCCACTTTTAATTCCAAAATGGTGAAATCAACCCTCCAAAATTCAAACCCTAGATGAATTTCATCTAAACAACCAAACTCGACACAAATCAAAATAACTCGAAAACCAATAAAATATCAAAACCCTAATTTAATCTTGAGAAACTTCAATTGACAAATGTCAGTTGTTGCTTTTAAATTATCATCTTAAATTTTGGAACATATATGGTAACAAAGGGGCATGGGTCGCAGGAGCTGGACCTTTAAGCTTGAGAAGCCATCCCATGAAGAATATAAGGAAGACATGGCCAACCACAACATTGAAGCTAGAGAAACCTTGAGAAGGCATGAAAACCCAAATCAAAAATGTACCAAATTCTTAATGCAGAAATGGGAATAATAGGTTGCAGGAGCACCACCATCAATGCCATAGAAGGCAGTTAGAGGAGCAATCAACAAAGAAGCAACTTAAATTTGCATCGCACAAAATAATTTGCAATGCTCAAATTGAAACCCTAATTCTTACCTCTAACCATCAAGAAAAAAAAAAAATCATAGAAGGAAAAGTCTAAATTAAAAAAAAAATCCCCCTTACTTCTAAATTATAAACAAAAATCGCAGAATTTTGAATCATTCAAAAAATTCTGAAATGCTTTAATTTTTAAACAAAATGTTAAATAAAATAATTTGAGTTCGAAGAACGGAAACCTGTTGAGTAGAAATTTTGAAGAATCAACAAAGGATCTTTTGCTTCATATAGAATTTCATAATATTTTTCAATCATTCCTTTGTATAAGTTTCGTTTAAATTTATACAATTTCTGGAAAAAAACACAAAATTGAAAATTTTGTTCGATAATGGCAAAAATCAGAAAATGACTTCTCAACATAATGCAAAATCCAGAAAATGATTTTTCAACAAACATAAATTTCAAAACAACAATTCGACACAAACAAAACAACAACAACAAAAGCAATTAAGGAAGTGTAAAAATCAAACCTAAATACAATCAAACTTCCAAAACCTGCGTATGATGAACGAACAGGGAAAACCCTAAAATAAGATCCAAAATACGATGCATACTTGGAAATCTCGAGTGGTCTATGGGTCGCAATACAAACGGAACAACAAAAATTTTCTGACACTAACCGATAACCGATTTGTTTCTTAAAGATCATCCCAGCAAGGAAATGCCTTTTCAAGGGGCTATGGGTCGCAGGTAGAGTAAAGAAAGCAGAAGGAAGAGAAGAGTTGAGGAGAAGAGAAGAAGAGGAGATGAAGAGAAGTGAACTGTGAAGCTGTGAGGCGTGCAACACCTAACAGAGGATAGGGTAATGGCAAGGAGTAAAAAGGGGGATAGGAGGGTATGATAGTATATACTTTGGGTACATTCCTCACATTTTAGAGTAAGAGGGGATATATATATATATATATATATATATATATATAATATATATTACTTTTGGTGAAAACTAAAAACTGGACATACACATTTTAGGACATTTTTTGTGAATTAGGACATTTGTGCATAAAATTTAGACATTTTTATGATTTTTAGGACATTTCCACGTAAGATGCACGTCACCGGACGTAGATGCAACATCACCTGGACACGTATGTTAGTGGCTGACGTGACAATACCACGTCAGTGCACATTAGCATGCACATCAGCGCTGAACGGATGTGGCACTTGCGTGGCATGTGACGTGGCCCTGGTGGCTTGATGCTTACGTTAGCGCCGATGTCAGTACCTGGCCATGTCCAGCATGCCACGCCAGTGCCGTCACGTCAGTGCTGACGTGGCATCTGTGTCAGCCCACATAATGCACGTCACGTCGGGCTGATGTGCATGCTTACGCCAGCATGCACGTTGGTGCCACATCTCGTCAGCGCTGACATGGCGGTTACGTGACATGATGGAGTTGACGTGGCATGCTGAGTGGTGCTGAAGTGTATGTTATGATGCCAATTAGTTTAATGGATGTGATTTAATTTCTAAAGATGAATGGTTGAGATTTAAGGTTTTAGTTTTCACCAAATCAATTGGTTTTCACATGATCATTTCTCTCTCTCCTTCCATCTCTCCTCTTCTTCTCTTCTTCTTTTCTTATATATTTATATATAATATATATAATATATATAATATATATTATATATATATATATATATATTATATATATATATAATCAGGATCCAGTGAAACCACATGTTATATGAAAACGTGAAAACAAAAATAAGTGGGTACATTTTACATTTTAGGGGTACATACAGCAGTAAAGGGGTACACAAGACTTTCAGTAACTATGAGAACATACACGTGTACCCCTTTAAATTTCAATGTACCACGCATTGAAATACAGTATAATACTAGATTAAATCGTGACGTCATCTCCAACCTACGGTCAAGATTAAAAGTTTTTAGTTTTCACCTAAGGTTTGTGTTTCACATGATCCTATTCTATATATATATATATATATATATTATAATATATAATTATTATTATATATATATTAATATATATATAATATATTATATTATATTTTGAGCTCTCAAATGTTTGATTAATTAGCTCTCTTTGTCATTATTAACATAGCACGAGACTAGCGGGGAAAGACATCCTAATTTCTCGTTAAAGATACTTCGTCGCAATCTTGCAAAAACGACATTCCTATTTGTTTTATATATTATTATGAATTTCGTTAAATTAACTTTTATGTTTTGTAATAAGACTTTGTTTTAGAAGTGTATTTTAATTTAATGTATTAGAAAAAGACTTGTAATTAAATAGAGTATTTTAGAATTTTTTTTTTAAATAAAAAAAGAGGTTAACCCGCAAACCGCACCGCACCAAACCGCAAGTTGCGGTGCGATTTGGTATGAGAAAATCTCAAACCGCAAAATTGCGATTTAATGCGATTTAGGCTCCAAATCGTACCAAACTGCACCACGCTTACCCTTAAATACACCTTATAAAACCCAAACTTGAAGGGTATAACATTAAAAAAAAAATCCATAAAATAATTACAGAGCTATTAAGTATTCACAAATATCATGTGAATTTTTTTCCCCACTCACACAACCCTCATGGGTGGGGTTGTAATTCTCATTTCTTTCTATTCCATTCATCACGTGGGTGTTAATAAAAATGTTATGAAAACATCAAATTGGAAAACTATATTGTTCAATTGCAACAAGAAAAAAAAAAAAAAAAAAAAAAAAAAAAAAAAAAAAAAAAAAAAAATTGAATTGAAAAAAAAAAATTGAATTAAATATTTAAATTGTTGTGAGCAAGTTGCTATAAACAGACAACTGATACCAATATATATACTTTACCTAGGAAAATGTAGACTAAATTATGGAATAGAGAGAGGGTATTAGGGGAAAAAAACATTCCATTAGAATTTAAATAATTACCTTATTTTATATGATTCAAACAAAAACGATTTGAAGAGAATATATACAATCATACGAAATTTAAAAACAAATAAAAAAAATCAAGAGAACAAAAAAATTAAAGGATTCCAAATCAAAATGCCCAACTACATGCCTTTATCAATCCTGTAATTAATACATACTCTTGAGCTTCAGATCCATATGCTAAGTTCCATTTCTTACATCACCCTCAGAGTTCGTAGCTTCATTTTTACTCTCCTGGATGATATCAATAGCCATCGGCCAATATCGAATCTTGATAGCTCTATAGGCAAAATAAGGGAGAAGACTAGAGAACACAACGAGGACAATAACTATCCAATGCAATGGGCTAGGAGCACACACCTCTACCAAAACTTTATAAGCTGTCTTAGAAAAGGTAGGGGTGAGAGCGCCATAGATAAGCAGGAATACATACCACATTGCAATACTGCCCCATATGACAAAATGTTGTATCCAAGTGAAGTAGTTGATGGTGAGTGCCATTTGACAATTCACAGTCCAAACTACACAAGTGTACATTGTAGCAGCTAATACTGAGAAATCTACAACTTGGCCATCACTTCGAAATGCTTGCTCCTTAAGAGCCCTAGTGGTTAGGAAGAAGATGATCATTGAGCTAATTAGACCATTGAACATCCATCCTAGTATGCGCGGCCAACTGTAGAGGGTGTTCTTGATGGCCTCAACATATAATATATTAGAAAACTGCAATAATTAGTAAAGACGTGGTTAGTCTTTTTTAAATTTTACTTGGCCAAGGATGTTTTATCAAAAGAAACATTTCTACTACCTTGAGGCAATCTCTTGCAGAAACATCTTGATCAAATACACCAAGAGCAATAGCAGGAAGTGCCGTGAAGAAGACATTATATGTTGACATGTACCAATCATTATAGGCAGGTTGGGCAGAGAAAGAGGAATGAGTTTCGAACCAAAAAAGAGTGAACCCAAATGTAATATTCTTGTAGAAATAGTAGCATATCTGCACTCAACAATAACAAAATGAATCTTGAAAAACCTTATCGTCACTAAAAAAATAACCTATCTTTGTTATTACAGGCAAGTGCAGTTATTACCATCAATGATATACGCCTGTAACACCAATGACCATGCAGAAGCAATAATCGTTCAAGAAAACGAAATTGAGCAATGTTGAAATCACTTGACATAGCGGCCTGCAAGAGACGTGGAGTTAATTATTTTCAATAATGTAATCATGATATATATAAAATATAAACAGCCCAAAAAAAATACAAAACAAATAATGACAAAACAAACCACATAAAAACTCCATAATATGATATACTAGGCATTATTTTCAGCACTTCTAAGTAGTAGGTAGAGATAAACTTAGAAGATTATTATACAATAGACTTTTCTTTTGTCTAGAAAGATAAATTTGCTAACACTTGTAATTTTTTCCCTTGCATAGAATGATAAAAATTGGAGTTAATGCCAGATTGGAGCAATGGAGGCAAAGGTTCAAATCTAGAGGGTTTAAGTTAAGTGGAGGTAAGACTAAGTATTTGGAATGTCGTTTTGGAACACAAAGGGGGGGGGGGGGGCAAACAAGGAAAACGAGGTTGTGGTAAGGCTAGATGAAATGGACCTGGACATGAGGGAGTATTTTGAATTTCTAGGGTCAATCATTCAAAAGGGGAAATTTTGTAGAATTGTCATAAGATTAGTGTTGCTCTATGGTATAAAACGTGAAAGAATGACTGACACTCAACTCTCAATTGTACTAAGAGTCTAAGACTAACCTCATGTGAGGTGACTGAGTGAGCAATACAAGCATAGTCACCTAACTCTTAAGGAACTCAACTTTGTTGGCCTTACTCGGCTAATAAGATATCCGAGAACAAATTTTCTTCACTCATTGATTAAGATGTTAAGAAGTAGATAGCACAAAATTTTCAGGAAAAATTTCTTSAAAACCAACTCAACTAGTAATCACAAATCCCATACATAGAAAAAAGAGAGGGGGGGGGGGASCCACATACACAACGAAGAATGTGCAAGCCCTAACTAGGAGCCAGTATTATCTTAATCCACTAAAATATAAAGTTATTAATGAAATAAACCAATCAAATCCTATTCTAAAAGTTGCAACCTTTGCTGTTAATCATGGAGATGATGCCACCAATTTATTTGATAATATAGACAACCAATTAAAAGTCATAAAAATAAAACTATAAATCAACCTCCCTTGATTACTAATAACAAATTTCTTTGCCAAGAGGGACTGCAAGTTAAAAAAAAGGACAAAGCACAGATGGGGTATTATTCAAACTTTTAAGACAAAAAAATTTATAATTGAAAATTTAGTCTCAAACCCCCTTAACTTTTCAATTTTTAAAATCACCACTTCTTCAATTATTTATTTATTTTTTATTTTTAAATAATATTTAACCTACCCTTTAACCCCTTAACTGATCTCCTAACACCCTTTCCCTCTAACATCGTGAGTACATTGTTATGTGGACCCCACTTTTTCGATTTGTTGAATTTCCCTTCAAATTAATTGAATTTTGACCAGCTTAATTAACCAAAATTAATCTATAATACAAGTATAAACTTAACTAATAACTAACATTAATATGTGGATATTTTTTCTCCTGAAAAAATAAAAATAAAATTAATATATGGAGTATAAAAAAAATTTAAAAATCAACCCCATTCCCCACCACACCCACCATCACAGCAACACTAAACTTGACCACCGCCACTGTGCTACAAGAAATTCACCACCATCATCATGCCCGCCATCCTCCCCTGTTCTCTCTCCTTACCTAGAGTTCACCACCCTCTTAATCCCATCATTTTCCCCTTTTCTCTTTCATTACCACCCTTTTCAACCCACCACTACAATATAATCAACTCTCGAATCAGAAGGATACACCCACAACGGCGATGCGGTGGAAGAACGAAGGGAGAAGAACGAATGGAGAAAGTGACAATGGAGGGAACAAGGTGGCAGAGGACAGCRACGAAATGAGGAGACAGTGTACAGTAGGTAGCAGTTGTGGGTCTCAAATGCCGGCAGCGAAAGGCGTGGTTGTTGGAGTAGGGTATTACCGTTACCGTATTACAGTAGTTGTGACATGGTTGATCTATTAAGTATGGAGAATCAGAGATAATAGGTGAAGGGTTATGAAAATTATATTTTTAAAAATAAATGATTTTAACCTTACAGAGGTTGTAGGTAAAAGGGTCCATTATTTTAAAAATATAGGTGGGATTATTACGAAATAACTTGAAAGTGGGATTATTTTGAGCGTTCCACCAAAAGGTGGGTTATTCTTTTCCATTTTTCCAAAAATCAATTCATAATTAATGATATTATGTCCAAAATGTTCATTCCTCCTCGTGAAACGTTCAAATGGTAAAACTTCTAGATATATCGACTATTGAAGTTCTCATACTCCCTCCGATTTTTAATRTTCTGTACAATTTCCTCATTTGGACAATTTTTAATGTTCCGTGCATTGTGTTTTATTCCATTTTGGGACACATTCTCTTACTTACCMCACTTTTCAATACATTCCCCCCTTTTACACACATTATCTCCTACTTTTTTACCACACTCACATTATAATACATTATTCCTAGTTTCCCCCCAAATAGTAAATGCATAAAACATTAAAAATCGGGAGGGAGTATTAAAGATTCTAACAACTATTAGTCCCAACTATAAGGTAACATCTTGAAACAGCATTGGCACTGCAATGTTAGAGATCCAAAATTTTACCATCTCAAGAAGAAATATTCATAGTTCGGGTTGTTTTGTGTGGATACTTTCATAGTTAGAATGCTCCTATTTTAAAAGTAGTTGACACTTCACATTTTTCCTTATTTGTTATTAGTTATCGGCTTTAATCAAATATAAAATTAGTAAGAAGTTTTCTAATTTTATCTTTTAGAAAWAATGAACCATGATGAGTTTATGATATCATATTGGTTTGCTAACACCTATAGAATTGTGCCTAACTCTCGTAACCTTTGAGTGCTAAAGAACTATCGCTATTTATTACTTCAATCACATATGTAGTCTACCTACATTCACGTCAAAGTTAACAAAAACAAAAATCAAGTGTTAGAAAGAATAAGCAAGAAAGAATCACCTGCATTCCTTCAACACCACTGATTCCAACTCCAATATTAGCCTCCTGGATCATGCCCACATCATTTGCACCGTCACCAATTGCCAATATTGTTTTACCTGTTCCTGTTTTGACCAATCTCGTCACCTGCATTTCTTCTACATCTTTATCAGATTATTTTGGGGTCAGTAACAATTGCAACTGACAGTCCTCTAATACATACAGGACAACGAAATTTGGTAAAGAGGGGAGCTTACAAGAGCTTTTTGTTTGGGTGAAGAACGACAGCATATGACAGAATCACAGTCATTTGCAAGATCGAGAAACTTTTTTTCTAAATCTTTATCCAAAGCAAAAGCTAGGGATTTCCCATCAATTATCAATCCAAATTCATAGGTAGTTTCTTTAGCGAGACTAATTTGAGACTTAGCATCATGAATTTGCTTCCTTATGCTCTCCAGAGAAGCCTGAAATGATTACATTTTTTAAAATCATTTAATAGGGAACAAAAAGTGTCAACTAATTTAACATATCACATACTTAATGCTTAAACCCATTGACCTTTGCAATGGCTCTCTTGTCACCACGTTTTTCCTCTGAAATTATTTCTGGTGAATCTAATGAGATCACAATCAGCTTCATCCCTTGTCTCAGTAGGCTACATGCATATCTGCAATGGTGTACAAGTTGATACTTGAAATACTTGAAACATATAAACAGAATTGTTGAAAACAGTCATTTAAGAAGACATATACAGACACAAGAAATCTCTTTAAAAAATAAAGTGACACATACCCAATATTAATCGCTGTTTCTACCTTGTCTCCAGTTAGTACCCATATTCTGATCCCTGCCCTGGCAAGTTTCCCAATGCATTCTGGCACCTGTCACACAGGTACTAAAAGAGGTCAATAAGTATTGTACATGGGAAAATATAAATTTCAGATATTACCTAACCCTTTTCTTGTATCATGGCATACCAATGGATAAAGAAAGCACATTGGCAATGAAAGAAACAGAACATAATCTAGAAGGTGCAATTGAATCATATACCCCCTTTTGCAGTTTATCCTCAACGGCTGTAGCACCAAGGAGTCTCATATCCCTTTCAATCTTATCCGCAGCAGCATCGATCAGTGCATCTCGGTCAGCGCTCACAGATGTTTTAGCCAGCTGAAATTCCTCCTCCCACTCTGTAAATTCTACTTCATCAAGCATACGATATGCAACTACCAATGTTCTTAGACCTTCCTCAGCATATTTTTTAATATGAGCAATGGTTTCAGCTTCAAATTGCCTTCCTTTGTTGGATAGTCTCTCAAACATAACACTGTAAATAGATAATTAGAATTTACTGACAAATAAATTATACACTCATATTACACTCGCCCCCCCCTCCCCAAAAAAAAAAAAAAAAAAAAAAACAACCTGTCTGCCCCTTTGCTCAAAAGGAGAAGCTGATTATCTTCATTTCGGATGATTACAGACATTCTTTTGCGGGAGCTACTGAATTCAAGGACATGAAGAAGTTCATAAAACCTGAAAAAGGGTTTGTCCTTCAGGAATCAAGACAAAGGAATTTCTCTCATAAATCAAAAAATAAATAAAAATCCAAGCAAAGCTTAGAGTTTTATCCTACAAACAACACAAAGATGCACATGATGGAACAGAACAGGACACAATAAACGAGATTAGTATTTAAAGAGTCAGAAGTTTTAGTATTTCTAAATACTCATGACCCAAGTAAAATTCAAAGTCATACTATCAAAAGATGAGGCCATTTGTATGAACCATGTGACATGTCCTTTGCAACATCCTAAAAATGCTTTACCATTCACCTCTATATATCGCTACATGTTCCCCTGCAGCTATTTATCATGTGTTATTCTTTGGCTCCTTCCCTTAGGGTTATTGTCGACCTGTGTCCACTTTTAAAGTCCCCAGATATCAACTAAACTGGAGCATGATCAGATGTAATAGCATATCCTCAAACAAACGTAGCTGTTTCTTCCTTATTTTGTCCACAATACACTAAAAACTAATAAAAAAGTGATCATCGCCACCATATTACACATGCTACAATTTAATTGTCATAAAATTTAATTTTAGACCCCCTTGATTAGGAATTACCTAGGAAGCATAAGGTTGGTGGAGAAGCAGATTTGCCTCATAGTTGACAAGTCATGGTTAAGATATGTTAAGACTTGCGCAGAAATTAATAAAAAAGAAAAAGAAATAATAAAAGAATGAACTGTTTCTCTGTCGAGTTTGGCTCATATGCTGTTGCACTGAAATGAAATCAAAGGGCAAGCAAGACATCAAGAAGGCCCACCTATCAACTTTTGTCCCAGTCTCAGGGTCCAACTCATGTAAACCTACACTTGTCTGTGTCCTTCTAAACATTTCAAAACCAAGTTCCCTTGCAGCTATGACAAAGGCTGCTTCATCAGGTGATTCAGCTTCATAAGAGATTTGACCTGTTTCCTTGTCGACATCAGGAATTGCTGTGTGGCAGAGTGCCATTACTCTAAAAAATTGTTGTATCATGTCCTTTTGAGGTTCATTGACCCACCTTCCATGCATAAGGCGTTCATCCACAAAATTAAAACCTTTAACTGGTTTATCTGAAGTCATGCCATTGCCTGCAACTGGTTCCCTGGAGGGAATTTGTCGCCCTTGCCTTTTTGCTAAAGCAACCTCTACTTCTGTCATTTGTTGGCCATATGAAGTTCCAGCTATGGAGCATTTGACAAATTCCATAGAGTTGCAAGTTAATGTACCTGTCTTGTCGGATAATATGGTATGAACTTGGCCGAGTTCCTCATTTAAATTAGATGTCCGTGCATGAGCAGGCCTGTCGGTTTCTTCATCATACATATAGCGATCCTGATTTATAAAAACACACTGCAGGACCTTCACAATCTCGATGGATATATACAATGAGATGGGTATGAAGTAGCTATAAAGCATGAAGTCAGTCAGCAAATGTAGAAAGGCAGCTAAAGGTGCTTTATATGGGTCAAAAAGGACAGCTGCCCTATCTGGTCGAAGATACCATCTTGTTAACTTTCCACCATCAATATCCTTACTAGTATAAATGCCAAAGAAAACAGAACCAGTAGAGCCTATAACAATAAGTATACTGAATAAAATATAGATGATCTTATCCAATCGCTTTTCAATCCTACTCCTCTTCGATGGAGGGTTGATAGCATTCTGCATTACTTTAGTATCATGCCCAGTGAAAATCACCACGCCATAGATATATTCAGTGTTCCGAAGTTTAGAGTCTCTCAGAAGAAGCTGTTGCAAGGACAGAGGATACTGCTTTCCATTATAGTACAAGGTACCAACAAAGGAGTAAAGATTTTCATTGGGATCCTCACACTTAGTTACTGCCTTGAAATGAAACAAAGAATCTACATCTTGCAAGAATGATGTGGCTTCCAAAGCATGCTTCAACTTCAGATTAGTTTCACCGTCAAGGTTTGAGGTCTCCACATAGCAGATCCCATCGTCATAGTTTGAYGAGAGAAATAGCAAATCAGCAGGAAAATATTCATCTTTATTAACCTTTACAACATCACCGACTCTTAGTTCTTTCCACTTAGTATCAACAATGTCTTTATTTTTACTATCAAAGGACTGAATGTGCCGATTATTGGCCTCTATATCCTGCAAAAGTTGAATAACTCTTGATTCAATCACCATCCACAAGATCAATTCAAAGGAAAAATTATCACTGACACAAAAAGATATATCCATACATTTTATTGCAGTAAATTGCATGGAAAAACTGAATACTGAGAGATAATTACTCTCCGAAACTACATGTTACTTCATGAAACTATGGAAGAGCTTGATCTTTTAGCTGAAGATCTTTATGCATTCTTTCTTCTCCTTGAATCGCAATATTTGGAATTTTACAATATTCACATATCTCACTTTGATCCTCTTTCATAATTCATATACAAGGATCTAAAAGAAACAATTCCATATAAATCCATTAAATGTGAAACATAGATTCCTATAAAATATAAATGATTCACTGGATAAGTTTGCAGAAGCTATTTTTATATTCTCCAAGTTTGATTTACTCATTGGCTAATTGCAGGTTAGGCCTGTTAGTATAAGAATGTGTTTTGCAGTCACAATCTTGAAGTCGTTATCTAGTTCAGCAATACGCCCATCCCCAGCTAAATTTCAATCTCCTATGAATGATACTACCTTCATTATTTATTAGTTGCATCACTAATATTCAAAATATTAACAACGGGAGAGAGATAGAGAGAATGGGAAAAATAGAACCTATGTGATTGGAGAGTGGTAGTGAGAAAGTATGGCCCAAAAAGGAAACGATGCAAGTAATTTGCAAATTCCAAAATAGGGAAATGATGTAAGTAAAAAAGAGGGGGAAATAAAAAAAACGAACAAACAAACAAAGAAGTATTATTTTGCTGCTAATAAATTTAAAGAAGCAATTGGTCCCAGTGGTATTCTTGTTGAAATATGCAAAATTTTGGGGCCGGTGAGTATCGTTTAGTTTATGGACTTGACAAGCTTCAGAAGCCTACAAGCATTTTGCAAGGTTTAAGGAATACCACCTTGGTACCGGTCTATAAAAACAAAAGGCATGACCCAAGTATGTTCAGACTATTGAGGGACTAAGCTTAAGGAACACATTTTGAAGCTATGGAAGAGCGTTAGGGGATRGAACATAGTTGGAGAACATGTTCAAGTACTCCACAAGTACACAGAACAAAATTTGTTTTGTACCAGGAAGATACACTAAGAAAGCTAAACATATGATAGCAAATGGACGATTATGAGATGAGGAGGTTGGATATGCACATCATTTTCATAGACTTCGGTTTATCCTCTTATGATGAAATCTGCACTGAGCAATAAAAGAAAAGAATGTCCATTAAGGAAGAGAACCAAGGTATATGCTCTTGGTTTTAAAAGGCGCAACGCACACGAAGGCCCAAAAGGTCTACAGAATCTGGGCACAAGGCGCAATGGCAAGGCGCGCGCGAGCCTTTCATAGGCAAGGTGCACTTAATTTATTATAATTTATACAAAATTTTTATTGTTTTTATGGTGCTAAATTTTTAGTGAAAGAACCTCGTATATAGAAATTTGATTAAAGATTATTTTTAAATGTCATGTAGTCATTGTATAACAATTCATATTACATAACATTGGAAACACATCAATAGACATATCAAAACTGACATGGCGCTAGAAAGTATCACCTAGCATAATCTACCACAAGCTATAGTCAACAACAAAATTAATTTTGTGAGGAATTAAGGTTTTACCTATTCGAGCTTTTGAATTGGGGGTTCAATAGTTACAATGSAATTGAATTAGGCAATTTATACGAAATCGATATGTAAAGGAAGGGCTACTCTTATTTTGAAGATTTTTTTTGGTTATTAATACTTAGAACTAAGCTAATTGTAAAAAGGCACAAGATGCACCTCACTAAAGGCACTCTAAGGCGCGCAACTCTTTAAGGTGAAAAAACCATTCTCCAGAGTGTGGAAGAGCCTTGCGGCTAGGCACGCTTCTTAAAAATGAAGTGTATGCTATTTGCACATGCTATTATTTGAGTGGATGAAACAAGGGCTAATGCTTAATTGGAGCAATTGAGGCATATGATAGAATCTCAAAGGTTTAAGGTTAGATTCCTTGAGTACTTTAAAGAAATATTATTAGACACAAGAATGAATATTTGATCAAGTTGTGGCAGACACAATGAAGTATAAAGAAAATTATATACTTCTTCCGTTCTATTAAGATGCGACATTTATTCATTTAATATATTTCATATTAGATGAAACAATTTTTTTAGATGTCGTTTCTTCCTTTCTCTCTCTTCATCATATGTCATTTTATCTCTCTCTACCCTTTTCATCTAACCAAAAGTTGTCTAAGAGTCGGTGCATCTAATAAAAAACAGAGGAAGTATAATGACTAAGCCCGGTGTTTTAATGGGTCCAAATTTTGGTGTCTAGGAAGGATCACATTGAGAGAATGGGTGTTGCTTATTGCAGGAAGCCAGGAATACTTTCACAGAATTAGGCTTTGTTTAGATAACTAAGTCAAAGGGAAAAGAAGGGGAAGGAGGTGAAGGGAAGGGAACGGAAAGGAATGGGAGGTTGAAATGATGAGTTTTTCTTCCAAATCTTTCCATTGTCGGCGAGATTAATATCTCTCTCCCCTCCAATTCCCTCCGTTCCTCATTTGGTATCCAAATGAAGGAAATTTCATCCCTCCATTTCCCTTTCTCCCTTTCCTTCCATTTCCTTCGATCCAAACATACGGTTAGTGTTTTCACACACTCAATGGCAGACACCAAGCTACCAAATGATTCTAACAGTAGCGCATGCCTTGTATAAAAACTACACGAGTCAGTCACTCAGCGAGTTGACCCAAGATGAAGCTTAACAAAAGAAGCAATACGCATAAGTATGTCAGCAATTGGTACACTACTGATTGTGGAAGGCAGCAAAGGAAGGCAAATCATCACCAAGAAAAGGCAACTCTAGGGTCTCTAGGTTGATAATTTCTGCCGGTCCCCTRTTGCACATTACACATTTACACATACATTCTCATGACATCAAAACATTCATCCAAAAAAAGCATTACATTACTTTACATAAATCCCGATTTCCACATTGAAGGGTGAAATTAGATAATAAATGTACTCGTACCTGTTTTTTACGCCTCCAATCTTCAATAGCCTCTTTAGCCATGGTGGCGCCAATAACGACCACCAACGGAAAGGTAATGCTAACAGCAGTGTAAGGCGCCAGAGGAGTAAAGGATACACAAGCTACAATAAGAAAGTACAAATTGGCAACCCTCCTAAATTGCTCAAACAAAGACTTGGGTATGAAACTAACAACAGTATATTTAGTAGTAGACACATAATTCCCTTTGTAATTGCGCTGAATTGCTTCGGGATTATCTGGATCATTGCAATGCACCACCCTTGCGTA
This sequence comes from Bassia scoparia, assembly GCA_008642245.1. Taxonomy (NCBI): domain Eukaryota; kingdom Viridiplantae; phylum Streptophyta; class Magnoliopsida; order Caryophyllales; family Amaranthaceae; genus Bassia; species Bassia scoparia. The sequence continues at coordinate 26,026 of SNQN01007012.1, forward strand.
ACCCCTTTGACCAATTTGCGAATGATCTTCRTGAAAAAAGGGCTTAAGACACGAAAACGTGTACAATTTACTCCGCAATACATCCCTTTTTCTTCTCCTGTCTTCCATTCCGGTTAGATTGAACCAACAGCGCCCTTTTCAATAAAAATAACAATTCAGATCAAAGAACAAACCCACATGACGATGACGATTATATACTCGTTCGAATCCCCATTTCTTGAATAATAAAATAATGTCGGCCAGGAATTAAAGGGAAAAAAAAAAGGCAAAAGGGGATTTAAATCTTGCAGAGTACACTGTGAATTTGGGTGAGAAAAAGTAACGCGGGAGCTCAGAATGATATAAGAGTTTGTGAATTGTGAGGCTGAAATGAGGACAAATGGGTGAAAAGAATAAAGAAAAGAGATGGTAAGTGGGGTTGTTATGCTTACTTTGGGAAGAAGTAGGGGATATCTCTTCCTTGCTCTACTGTTCAAAGAACAACAATCACCAAAAAAAGGTAAAAGTGTTTTTGAGTGCGTGATTTGTCGGATGTTTCCAGTTGCAGAGTTGTTAACACGACGATACCATCGTTCGCACGGTACAATCACTGATGAGTATTTCGACTTGACAATTACGGTGCTATAAATTACTTAAATGACACGGCTTTCTTTAGGACTCGTTCAACATTGTTCTGTTTTTTTTTTTTTTTTTGGTTTTTTGTCAAGTCAAGTAAAATATAGTATATGAAAGATTGAAAATTACTTAAACTTATTGGAAAATTATTAATTTTGAAAACTCTAGGGCTCGTTCGGTATAGTTTTCTGTTTTCAGTTTTTGATTTTTTATAAACTGATTTTTGTTTATGTTTTCATTTTTTTGTTAAAAACTGTTTATGTTTTGTTTATTATTTTCTGTAATCATTTTAATGAAGTATTTATAGCTTAAGCTTTTTGTAAAATGTGAATGA
>SNQN01007013.1:0-18205 GCA_008642245.1 Bassia scoparia
ATATGGATTCGCTGGTTTTTTATATATAATAATATTAAATTCAAGCCACATTTCGTGAAACAAATAAAATAACGCATATGATCACAATAAAACATTAACATGACAAATAATACAAAGACCATAGCATCCAAGAATAGAACTAAAATTCACAATTAGCGACCGTTATTGCGTCGAAAGTCTGAATAACCAATTTCGTGCAAAAAATAATAAGTCTAATCCACATCAAAAGTTAGTCCACGGCTCGCCAACGCGCAAATTCGTGTAATATACCAACCGTTACGATGTCCGTAGTATGCAACTTGTCAACAATTATCGGTCAATTTCCAGCTGTTTAAAACCATCGAGATATCATCCGCTTTATTCATTTATCTCGGTAATAGCGATTGATTAAAATTTTAACCTGACCATAATCCTACATAACTTAGCATCTTACTATGTGGAGGACGACTCTTTAAGTGTTAATACATATTCTTCTTGTTTCACCAAACCTCTTATCTTCCATCCCCTCATTTAATATAAAATGATTTATTTAATATTGCAACACATCTCATAATAAATTAAAGACATAAATACAACTACCAATTAATACTTAATCAAATTATTCCAAATTACATTTCCTCTTAATGACTGCCAATTCTACAAACTTATTAAAAAAAAACAAATCTAATGGATAGTAACTAAACTTAAAGCAAAACCTACCTTATCATTCCCCTCTCAATTCCTCCCTTCCATAATTCGTGTAATACTAATAAGTCCGTCGTACTAACATCCTGTTGTAAATAAATTAGAATTACTTTTATATAAATCGAAACTGTTATCTATTAAAAGAAATATCGAAAACAATATTTGGTAATCTTCTTTAAATACTTATAGTTTGATTTGATTAATTTATATTATCATGTATCAATGACCTAAATGCTTAAAACTTTATTTGATTTTCATTAAAGCCATTTATAATGTATATTTCATATAAGATTTTTTAACATGTTTATAAATTCATTTATTAAAGGGATTGACTGAATTCTATATCAATATAATTATTCTACAAACTAAAGAGATATTCAACTACATCCAACTGTGCTACATCTTTTCCCTCCAAATGTGCCTACCGAACTTATCCTTACAGAATAAAGATGAAATATCAACATAAATGAACCATACAAATTAGAAAAAATTGAAAAGAGAATAACGCTCACCTTATTGTGCAATTCCCAAAATAATCCATCACAGGAATGTTAATTTTTATTAAATCCTAACTAAAACAATCTTCTAATTGGTCCTAATACGAGAAAAACCATATTAACAGAGTCAATAAACGACCTTCACCATTAATATTTTTATTTCAAATATTCTCATAACCGCCTCGCCCCTACTGCACGCAATTCCTCCCCAAACACCAATCCCGCCAGCCCCCAAATGTCACACCCGCCACCACCCATTACTCATACGCCCCAACGCAACCCACCCTACGTTCTAATTCACCCAAACAACAAAACACACACACCCACCTGAACCCATCCCGAGGTATGACTAACACCGAAATTTGACCACAACGACAATTGTAACAGGCACGCATCTTGTCCAGTCCCAACACCACGAACGAACTACATTATGAGTGAACCAACCCGTTTCACATCCTCTACACGACAATCCTAAACCACCAACAAATCTATCACTAATCCTACTCAAACCCTAAATAGTCATATGCCAAACATCGATGAAACACTGTAGAGAAGGAAAGAAAATGATATGCGCACTATAGAAGAGTACACACAAAAAATGCAAAAGAGATATGAAAAAGCTCTAAAGCACAATTTGGATACCGAACCAAAAAACGTAGTCGGCACCAACTTTTGAAAGCTGGGCTAGATTGATAGGCCTGTTTGGTAACTAATAAAAAAATAACTTATCAATTGTCTTGCTCGAAAGAGCTACAAATAGGATGCGTAATCTTAGTCCGAAAGTGGAAACTAGAGGGCTTGCCGAGCACCCAGCGACAAAAGAGACAACGAACAGTGCGATACGAGGCCTCATAGGTGATGGACTCAAGAAGAGTATAAAATGGCTTACAAACAAGTGAATTTTCCGGAAGGCAGCGAGAACCAAATCTCTACAGAGGTTTTAGTGGACGTGCCCCGCGAGGCCCTGACATTTGAACCAAAAGTATTGTCAATTAAGAACGATTTGTTACAGCATCAAAGAGAATAAGCACTTCGGCATGCTTGCGGAAGTTGTTATTGAAGGAGTATGGCTTCGAATTCCCTAAATTTATAAAGACTGGACGAAAACATAAAGTGAGAATGTGGCTTAGGAATTTTGTGCGTTACTCTAAAACAATGCTCAATTTTAAGAGGGTATATGAGTTTATTGAAAAGATATGGTGAAAATAATGCTTACTCTTCACATATTATTCTATGTTTTTATTTATAGTTCCTTATTTTAAAATCAAAAACATTAAACTACCTAACCAAATCAAAAGTGTGCAATCATCTCTCTCTAATTAAATATCTAAAATCTAACCATTGTACTTAACTTCAAAAAGTGAAATCAATTAACTCTAAGCACAACCAACAACTTACCTCAAGCCATCAAAAATCTGCAAAATCCTAAAAATGGCCTGCCGAATTTTAAACCTTGAACAACAGAGCAATACAAAAAAACGGGTTCAACGTGTATATAACAACTAAACACACAGGAAAAAAACGCATATAAAAGTCACCTTATAAGAGAAGACTATCATGTTTAAATTTGAAAGCCACAAATACATTAAAAGGTGGGATATTATTTTTCGAAAATTTCCAAAACATAATATTACCTTAAGAATAATTGTAGTACATAAAATTACAATAAATTTATATTACTATATTATTCCTAGAGACAAATAAACTAAAAATATTTGTAACAATCAAAATCATATAACCATCTAATATACTTAAAATCTATCATAATTCGAATAAATCTGGCATCAACTTTGATGTGAAGTATCAAGCAGAAGAAATACAGTTACAACATACGAGCTGAATATTTTTCCAATATCGATCCCATAAGCCTATGTGATTAAAAATCGCTTCCAACAGATATGTAAACCTGAACTTGAACAGAGCGAATATTTAATCCTGTGATAATTATTGTTTATCTCCAGAGGTCCTAATAGATATGATATAAATTTTTCCAGTTAGTCCCTAAACAAAAGATTCCCTTGAACAAACACAAACTTAATGCATTATTAATTGAGATTAAACTAATAAACGTTATAAATATGATAATAAAGAACTTATTTTGGAAAATTTTGAGAAAATTTACGTGTAATATATTATGCATTTCCTCACTTATTCATATTATTATAAGCTGTTAAATTTCAAAACTACAACAAGAATACAAATATCATTTGTGCTTAAAACTTAACTTTCGACACTTAACTAATAGTTTTATCATATTACTCATAGTACACACACGTATTAATTTAGCTATAAGAAATGAACAAAATTACTAATTACAATAACGTAATAAGGATGTACCACAAATATTCGACGAAACGTGAGTTTACACAATCACCTCTTAGGACACCTTCTAAATATCTGACCCCCACACCAGTATGTCAATGATACTTGCATTAACATTATCAATTCAACATTCCAAAATAAATAATATACTACGCCTAGTAACTTTATGCGCCACATTTACAAACTAAGAAACCAAGCAACCCTATGCATACTCTACACAACATAGCCCATCCCCTTTGAAAATAAAAAGTTATGGTTCGTTAACCACCCATCAACAACAATTGCAACTATACCCCACCCAATGACTCACATAATATTATTAAATAACTCATCATTAAATACAACTTAGGTTTTGACCTAATTATATGGTGATCGAAACCAATAGGCGCCATAAAATATTCTCTAATATTAGTTTTATTACAACTAATGGGGTGTGAAGGTTATATTTGTCAAAAGGCACTAAATAACTTGTATTCCATTAATCGAGTGATAAACAAAAAATGCATAAAAGATGCAGCATCAATATTACCCAAGCATCTCATACAAATCCAGATATATATTTAACACAGGTCGAAATTCAACGTTAAAGTAATTGAATTATGATGATGCCGTTTCAATGCCGTAACACTAACCAACCCCGGGCTATATAAACACTATCCTTTATTTATAAATATTCCGAGCGTGTCCGAACATTTATATCTGAGATTACTTTACACCGTTCACCTTCTGTTTTATATTCTATTCGATTTCTATTTAGGATATTTTCATAATAAGCTATTCAAACCATAATCAAAAACAAAGATTATATATATTAACAATGTGATCACATTCATACTCTCTCTTACTTACATAACCAGACAACACATGCAAGTGTTCGATGTCGTACACACAGTATAAGATCAACTCATATCCTACCACATGAAAAACATACAATCACCCCAAAAATTACCCTATTATTCCCAATATTATTACAACGTCACAATAGACACCTTTATAACGACGATACAGAATAAGAAAAAGCGTTCTACCATCTACCTTATTCAACCCAAGCATACCTTCAATACACACTTAGAAAGGAAAACTTAATGAAACTCACGAGTATTATCAAAGCATTGTGATTTTCTTACCAAAATCCTCTCAAGGTAAAGTTCTCCTCAGATACTCCTACAAAGCAACAAGTAATTGTTTACATCAGGTGTCAGCAAGGGTAAAATAAGCTTATTACGAATGTTTCCAATGAAATCCACATACATAACACCAAACACGTTAGGAGGAATCAGAGAAAGAATCAACCAAGGTGTACACAAGGTCACGAGCTCAAGAAGTCACCAAGAGATTCTAAATATCTTTTATATTTTTCATCTTGGACTATGGCGAAAACAGGGAAAATCATGCTTTGCTATGGGAATGCGAACAAGAATGCCCAATGTAATATACCAAGGGCAGTATAAGGAGATCACTAAGATTTATGATTTTCTTAATAAAATCTAGGCTACTATTAAATGAGCAAATACAACTATATTTGTAAGAGGTTTCAAACAAAGTAAACTCCCACACTAACCTTATATGAATTGTTACAAAACCTTAATTATTAATCTTAAATAACCTAGAAATAGCTGAACATTTAGCCAAGTAAAATCATCTAAAACCTATAAAAGCAAAATAAAATCTTACCTCAAACCCATTGACATATCATTAATAATTATCTACATGAAAAATGTTAATAATAATAAATAATAAATATGAGCGTAATAAATGCCTTTGAGAGAAATGTAAGGTGTGCGGAACTACAAAGATTAGTATAAAATAATTATTCTCCATTTTAAACCGCCAAGGTACCGAATATCTCATCTTCTTATTGATGACTATTTTAAGTATTCCCTTCAGTCTTGTCACAAAAAGAACCGAACATTTTAATATTCAAAGCGCTACACCTATAACATAGTGGAGAAAGAATATACCTATTAGTAACGTCACTACATGAGAAGAGAGATCTGTGATCTATTAGTATTCCCCGGCATCTTATATTTCGCACTTTCTTTAGAACTACTAATCTATTCGACTCCACTTTTTCATTTTTCCTTCTCACAATTTCCTCTCCCATAATCACGCAATAGAAAAGTGACCGCAAAAAATGAACCCACTTAGGAAGTGCCATCAACGAAATTTAGAGCCAAAAAATATTGTAAGTCAGGAGAACAATCACCACAACTAAGAATAAGGAAGATAATTAAAGTTGTATTTGTTCACTTACTAATTATAAGAAAATATAGGTTCTGTCTAAAGTTTATAATTTTTAAAACCAATATTAAGTTTATCGCGAGTTAGGTTCAAAGAAAAAAAGATTAATGACAGTTTCTGATTACTTGTTTCAACTCCCAAAATTCAGAGAATAATGATGTTATAGCAAAAAAAGAATTATTAAATATCCGAATATTAAAAAATACATTAAGCGAAACAAATTGCTTGGACGATTAGCTAGGGGTTACACCCGAACTACAGTCAGAGAGTTAAAATCCCCTAAACCCGATCTTAGAATATATTATAAACTACCAAATACACACCCGAGATACTGTGTTCTGAACGTGCCGCTTCTATCGAATTATCGCACTCTACTGCGTGCTTAAGCGCAAATTAATTACTCACTTGGAATCCTCCCAATTCAATAATTAAATCTCCCTCATAACAGGTAAACCCCCAGCGTTTCAAAAAAATAGAATGAAATACCCGTTATTGCCAGCCCAACCGAATCCAATCCAGCTCCCAATGATCCAAGGTGTGTAACACCTTATTTTAAACTGCACTCCTAGATAAATTCAACTAACGCGATTACACACCCCATCTAGTGTGTTCCAAACCCTTAACCCCAACTTAACCCCCTTCGCGCTTATCCAAAGATCCACCATTGTGAATGTGAAACACTAGTTCTCTTATCAGAACTCAATCGATCCCGACAAGGTTACAAATCCCAGATCGACTGAATAATATCCTACAGCACCAAACCGATCGGAAATGGCTTACCCCAAACCGATCGGTTTTGACTCAGTCCAAATTCATTTGTCTCAGCAGACGACGTGGGTTGAACCTACGACCTCAAACCCGATCGGTTGACCCAAAGCCCGATCAGGTTTGTAGCTCTACGGGTAAGCAGTTGCTTATCTAAATCCCCTTTACACTGCACACTGTAGGCACCAATTCAGAAAACCAATATCTCACTATAATCACGCCATCAATTCCCTCATCCTCACTCCACCACAGCAAAAACTTGCTTCTATACTAACAACGGTATACTTGCTACATACTAGAATCTTTCGTAGCAAAGTATAATAACTAGCGGTTTAGTTGCCTCCCCACCCAAAGCGCTTGTGTTTCCTAACGTTCGCCGCCACGAAGAAGAGGCCACCCCGCCTTGAAACTGCCAAAAACAAAAAAGCGCTCGGATACCGAATTATACTTCAACATGGAAGAGGTGCTCTTAAGAATAGAAATCTTCATAAGGCCAACTATATCCATCTCTTATTGCGCACCAATGAAATGTGCTTGCGGACCTAAACCTTTCTTACTGGCTTTACATTTCGTTCCTCCGCAGAAACAGCTCAACAACAGACGATTTTATAACCTCGTAGGAAAAGTTTATAAGCCGTGAATTGTCAAGCATCTCTTGACTTCTCCATACGAAACTTCACAAGGTTTGTAGTCTTCTTTCCAGTTTCACCTTCACTACAAAAGACCTCAACACACACAATGCCCTCCAGAAGATCTCTAGAAAGAGGATCGAGGGTCTTTCCTGCACAACAACTGTCGCAACACCAACACTACTAACAGGACTCCTCTAGCATGGACTCCTCACAGATTTTGCCACAATTAGTTTGATTTTACAAAAGGTGAGGCTTTTCATCACCCCAAGGATTTCAATATATTGGTTTTTACCGAGTAATCTTCCCAATTCCTCACATTTTATGACAGCCCCGCGCCTGTTATGAAGGAAAATGTCGGACCTAAGATAGATAGAGCATGATGAAATCATCTTATCATTCCATATTAACAACAACACACACGCTCGTACCAGAAAGATATAATCAAGTATTCGATCCCACTCGCACAATCGGAACAGGCCTACAAAATACCCAAAGAGGTTGCTTTAGAGAACCCTCAGCCTCGTTTGAGAAAGGTCAAACTAGTGCACTTAAGCATCTCTCCATATTCAACTCTTATTACACACCGACAAAGGCATAACACTAACACTTGCATCCATAAATCACATAATGCGAATGGTCGATATGACAGTTCCAAGTCACATGGAATACAAAAACTCCCGGATCCCTCAACTTTGGTGGAGACCTTATTTGGTTTGGTAGTAGTAATATCCAAACTACTACAATCTTGGTTACAGAGATAAACCAGAGTCTAAGTTCCACCGGAGTATCAATTCGCCTCCTTCTCACAATAGGTAGTATGCTTTTTCCACATAATTTTAGATTTGAAAGTTCGAATATTGACGTCATTTAACTCAGAGTTGTGAAAATTAAGATTTAATAGTAATACCATAAAGCATGCTTCTCCACATACCTATAAGACCTATTTATTTAGCTGTTTAGATCTTGCTTCTTCTGTTGCAACTTAAGATGAGGGATAAGGTGAACACGAATGAGATGGCACTACAATTTATGATCTTTCCATACCTTTCCTAATACCTCATTCTCAGACTTCCTCTCTGCTATCGCTACCTCAAATGCATTGGGAGTGCCCGCCGGTGTAACCTAGATGTCGTTGTTGAATGGTGATCGCTTAATTAAACACTATCCTTCGGCTGTTTGGACTTAGCGAGTCATCGTTTAATCAATGCGCCACCCACTTGACTAGCCTTTTGACTGCATTTAGACGCAGCCTATAGTTTGTCGCCCCTTGAGTAACTCCAGATTGCTAATTATGAGGTGCACTCAATAAGGCACTGCTGAATATCTCTTGCGGACTTGCGTGTTTGAAACTGTGGTATGCCTAGTATTCCTTCTCTTGACTTTTTATACAGCATGCGAAACATCTCCATATTTTTCAACTCACAATTTGTTGTGGTCAATGGCTTGTGTATCATCATACTTGGCCTTTCAAGTTTATGGCATGGTGAGCTGCGTTCTGGTTGTAACGCTATTGTACTGCCGGCTTCTGATGAGGTGGGGGATCTTGATATTTGAGGTGCGATATTGCGTGTTGTCTGCTGCCGGCTGCTGCTGTAGAAATTGGTGAGGATTCAACACCATTGTTACTCCATGTGTTTTATGTTCCGATAGCGAATCAATCATTCTTAGTATGAGAATGGATTGTCTCGTGATAATCGGTCCTTCGATTGTATTTCTGTTGGAGGGTTGGATTTATGCTTTGGAGAAGACAGAATTATTATTGAAAGTCTTTGCCGCGCAACATAACTGATCCATAGAGAATAACAAATAAGTTTCCACCAGTTAATGCCCCATCCCCCCCACACCGTTATTCACCAGACATGTCTCACTTCTAGAGCCTGTTGAATAGCTGCAACTGAGAATAGTGAACCATGTTTCGATTCATATGTGATTCCAATCCAATAAGCCGTTTCTGTATCTATTTCCTCTGTATTTTATGACGTTATCTATCACTGTCGTATTTGTAAGGTGGTATGTGGTTGCTAATTAAGAATACTGAATGTTAGAACCTCTATTGCTGGATATAGCCTATGAATCTTTCCCTTTGATTAACACTACCAAGTCGTTCAGGTTCTAAGTGCAATAATTGATTGATCAAAAAATAATTTGATGCCCATTGATATTGGCCATCTCCCATCGAATACACAGACTACATCCAATCCCGCCAAATTATATCAAAATTAAGTGTCGAACTCTATTCTATCGTAAAATTCCATTCGCTGGATTGAACTCATCATTTGTCAATTTCGTATTCTCATTTTGATGCTGGCGCTGGGTTATGTGTGGATATGTATTAAACACTCCTATTCACGCCATTATTGGCAGAAGTTTAGTAGTCCTAAGATGTACTTTATTCATCGATTACATAGCGCAATCAACTTATGAGCGAAGATACTTTGACGTTCACTGTATCTCACATAGAACCACTTTTTACCTATTTACACAGTGTCCGGCTGAACGGTCTAATTCTAGTTGTTAAGGTTAAGTCGACAAATATATACTTCAGGGTGTCAACAACACACGATGAATGAGTAAGAACAAATATTATGTAATATTCACCTTCGGAAGGGGTAATCGCTCCCATACCTCACAAGTTATTGTGAAGAAGGTCTCAGTTCTTAAGATGAAAATCACGAACGGGAGTCTTTAGCGAGTAGTGAATAATGATTTAAGTGATAGGTTTTATGCATATGCTGACATATGCAGTTGCAGATCTTAGTCTCAAGTGAGTAGAGAGATATAATATTCTTGTAAGGGAAAGTAAGAGAACAGAAAAACGAGCCGACGTTCCCTTATATGATAATCATTAACGTGAAGCGGATTTCGGTGGCTGCCATCGAAATTAAACATGGTTCAACCGGGATAATCGATGATTCCTCATGTCCGTCCACGAGGGTTTATGAGACCATCGAAAAGGATAATAGAATACGACGAGACAGCTGATACAGCTCAACCACCCAGCATGCTTGACAGGAGCTACCACAATATTTGGAGGGAGAACTCAGGAAGAATGAATGACAAAAAAAATAAAGCGTGATCACAGTCAAGCGCACTTCCTTCCCAAACTGAATGCGTCATCAATAATTCATAAATCAAGATCTAAGCCAGAAAGGCCTTAAGCTCAAGTTGCTGAACCCGTCCCAGAGGAAATATGACATGCACCCTGTAAGACCCGTCCGGAATCTCAAGGTGAAAATCACGTAACTAGAACGTCGAAGGAGCTAAATTAAGAGTTAAATGAAGAGATAAGAGGATTCTTTAATGACATGAGAAGCGCATTAATGTCCGGCCATCTCTCTCAAGTTACCTGAAAGTTAAAAATCGGAATGGTAAGAGATTACTTTCAACGATTATTTTAGTCTATTAAATCGTAAATGTGACACTTCAATACACTCGCTCTCTATAATATCTAGCTATTGGTTACAGAAATATGGATTCGAATATAACTATACAGAAAGAATTGGTCCAAAAGAATCCGGAAAAAATCCCAATCGCCTCCACGGAATCTTCCGTCCTATGATACGATCCGCTCCACCTCTAAGTTGTTTTTATTATATAGAGATAAGAACTAATAACAATTCAATATCCAGTTGCCAAGGTCAGTCTAGTACCCCGTCTGAAGATCCTTTCTATTACTCATGTATATTTACAGTGAGAACCATAAATCTATTTAAAATCTAATGTCCTAGCACACACGCCCGATACATATCATAACATTATCACTCTCTTACTAAGTTATAAATCATTTTACTTGATTTACTTCTAACATGATGAAGATTAGATTCTTCTAATGCTCCTAATTTTAACAAAAATATATAACTCTAGTCTCAGACTCAAAACGAACTTAATCTACCACTACCGATACAAGTCGTTCCCCTAATCAGAGGTCAAACGTAGCACCACCAAATCATTCTGACCTAGCTTGTTCGTATACACAACGCCCCCTCCGTACCTATCCAACATATCGACCTAAAAACATCATTAAGGGAACTAACGACCTGCAGGCCTAAGACTATTCAACGATAGGAGTCTACTCTCACACGACATGATTCCGCTATTATCCGACAAAGTCGGTGGGCACAACTATGTAACTGACTAGAGTATGACCATAGAGAAGCATCTACAACTAACTATAAAGTTAGAGAGAGTTGGTTTGTGGGATTAATGAAGCATAGGATACTTCGAGAGTGACGATCGATGACTATGATTATGAAGATTTTAACACAGATCAAGAAAATTATAAAATACATTTATAAAAGGTATTAATGTACAAGAATCTAGAGCTATGGTTCACTATAGTATTAATTGACATCAAATTGCTCTCACACAATTCACACAACACATTCTATTAAACAGTCCACGCGCACACTATTCTAAAAGGGAGTATCACACAGCATCTTGCGAGTCGTAGAAAAACCAAACTGTATCTTAAACTTATTAATTAGACAACACCAGCTACCAGATCTCTATCGATGTCCTACAGCAAATGTTCTCGTTTCTACCCATTGATTTGATCTTGGTTTCTAAAGTCTCCAATTCGCTGTCTGAAGACTCATGAGTGAACTAAATCAGAATATTTAAGCAATTAATTCTAAGAGGCTCCCTGTACGTAAATTGATTAACATGATATTATAACAATTTTATAAGGAATGTAATATTTCTAGAATTAAGAGTAATAACCACAGCATAGAACCTGACAATCAATACAATTATTATCAAATTCCTAGTTGCTGTATAGATCTCTCCTAATCAGCTTCTAAGAAAGTATAGGGTCAACTACTTCCTCTATATATGTATACTTAAACCACTTGATGATTGCTCGCGTTATTGTTTTGAGAGAAGACATATACAAAAAGTAAAAAACAGCATAATTAAAAGCAATAATTAAAAACCACTTTAAGAACAAATTGAATTAGCAAAAATCAAGAATCATAAATTAATAATTCAGACAAGCAATAATCCAAAGTACTGAATTTGATAAAATGAATTAATATCAGCAAATGAGAAACTACAATTAAAGAAAAGAGAATTAGATTAATCCCAAAAGAAGATTGCAATTGTTATTTAGAGGGCATTAAACATGATATGTAATATTCTATTGCGAACATACGTGCCCCAAAATTAGGTTCTATCACGATAATACGTAATTGGAGGTTTTTCTTCCGCTTACAAATTAGAATGAATTAGAGAGTACACAAAAGATCGGTTATAACCAAATATAGGATTTCTGCGTTCCTCTTAAAAATTAACGTTCTAGTACTTTTGTCAATTTCATGCAGCACTTCTCAATAGACGTATATACCTATCCCTACTCATTAGTAAAAATCTAAGGCCAAAAATGAGAAGAATTAATTCCCAATTCGGCAAAATGACGACCCTGAACCGATCTTGGTTTTAAGTTACACAGCCGCATAGTCCGGTTTGCAGAGCCTCGAATATACGACCAGGCCAGACTCGAGCATGGCCTATTCTTTGTCTGCAAACGGCCAAATATCTCGAGCTTTTGGGTGTCCAAAATTACAGCACGAAAGATCTATCTTAAATACAAAGCTCTCGATAAGATTCTTAGTTCTCTTTAAGCCTGTAACTTGAAATCCATCACACGAATAATCCAACAGTACCGGACAACCTTGACTTACATTTGACCAACACGTCACCCAGCATGCCGTAATTAGATACTAAAATGTGGAATCATCTTCCGCAGTTCCTTAGCTCCTCGCTACTCCTCTCAAAAAGCTCCTAACTCAGTACTAGCTGCACTTCCTATACATGCCCATAATTAGTATCAAAGCATTGAAAAGATCCTGAAACTTTAATCACACAACACCTATACGACAACAAATCAATTATCAACGTAGGAGACCAAGGCTCTTTAGGAGGGCCAAAAATGCACTCTAACCATGACATCACCTACGAGCGTACAACTTAGAACGACGGACCCAGCACAACGACCCATGACAGATAAATCAACTACATTCTGCATATTCATACAAACAAATACATCAATTCAGACATACAAACCAAAACAGCCCTTCGCGATCCATCCCAATCTTATTGTTTCGGTTCCGCATTCCAACCTCACCATCACGCAGCCAATACCTGCTTACCACACAAAATAAGTTTGTGACATCTCCAACAACTAATATGCGCAAACAACAACCTCAGCCAATCCAAAATTGAATGACGCCAAACCACCACGCCGGGACAGTAGCAGTTCAAGCCGCGAAACAGCCCCATTGCATTACCCAAAGAAATTATTACGAAACAAACATAAAGAATTTGCTTCTAGTTGAAGTTATGCAATATCAAAATGCATAGCACACTCCCATACAAATCGCTTTCCTTCACTAAACCCTAGCTTTTCAAAAGCATGCACCAAAGCAAACTAGGATAGACCAAAATCTATATAATCGTGATTAATCACTAAGCTAGTGTAAGATACTAGAAGCCAATATGCATGTTAGAGCACACAAACCACAAAAAGAATCCAGAAGACAGAGCCAAACATTAATCACAAACCATTCTAGTAGCGAGCAGATATTTAGACAACAATACATAGCATATTCTAGTTGAGGTTTATTGCATTCAAATAAGCACCACTTATTCAAAACAAAGCTTTGTGACATAGAATACTAATTGAAGAATTGGAGCCAATTGCATTGGAAGCCAAAGCTAAAACACAAACAACAGAAACAACCTTTTCCACTCAAACCAAGCTTAATTGAACAAAACAATAAGAAATACATTCTTATGAGGTTAATATTAGCACTACAAAGCAACACAGTTTTGTGAAATAAGCTTGATACATCATATAAGTAAGATGGGAAAATATTAGAACACCAGACGACATAACATGGGAGGAAAAACCTAAAAGAAAATCAAGAAAAGCCTATTGCATCCAAACTGAAGATTATAGAAACAAAAAATTGAATTGCGTCTAGTTGAGGTTTATTGCATTCAAATGAAGAAAACTTGATGCAAATAAGCTTGTGACATTGCAACAAAGCTTATGAAAGATATTGGAACCCAATTTCATTTAGAAAAAACCAATAGAATCAACGAAAACCCTATTGCATACAAACGAAGTTAATAGAAACAAACAAAAAGATTTGCWTCCAGTTGAGGTTTATTGCATTGAAATGAAGCACACTCCATACAGATAAGCTTGTGACATTACAACTACGCTAATGAAAGAGATTTGAAGCCAATTGAATTGAAGCAAACCAAAAAGAATCAAAGAAGAGACTACTGCATTCAAATGAAGCTTATAGAAACAAAGAAATAWTATTGCRTAATTTTGACGTTTATTGCATTTAAAGGCATCACACTCGATGAAAATAAACTTGTGACGTTACAATTATAGTAATAGAAGAGTTTTGTAGTCAATTGCATTGAACCAGACCCAAAAGAAACAAAGAAAAGCCTATTGCATTCGAACAAAGCTAATAGAAACAAATGAATAGAATTGCGTACTTTTTTGGTTTATTGTATTCAACAGAATCACACATGATGTAAATAATTTTGTGACATTGCAACTACGCTGATTGAAGAAATTGGAAGACTATTGCATCGGAGCAAAGCCAAAAGAATCAAAGAAAATCCTATTGCATTCAAAGTAAGCTATTAGAAACAAACAAATGAAATTGCGTTCTTTTGAGGTTTATTGCATTTAAATAAAGAACACTTGATAATAATAAGCTTGTTGTATTACACCTAAGCTAGTGGATGATATTGGTAGCCGATTGCATTGATGTAAACCGAAAAGAATCAAAGAAAAGCCTGTTGTATTCAAAAGAAGATAATAGAGATAAACAAATAGAATTGCATCTAGTTGAGGTTTATTGCATTCAAACAGTTGCATTGAGGAATACCAAAAAAGAATCAATGAAAATCCTACTACATTAAAACGAAGCTAATAGAAACAAAAAAAAAATAACATTGCTTTATTTTATGTTTATTGCATTCAAATGAAGCACACTTGATGCAAATAATCTTGTCTCAATACAACCAAGCTAATGGAAGATATTGGAAACCAATTRCATTGAGGAAAACCCAAACAATCAAWGTAAAGCGTATTTGTTGCAATTTCGTAGTGACACTAGGAAATTGCAAACTGACTTTTATTTGGAAAGAAAACAAGATAGATGATAATAGACTAGAACCAAGAACCTTCGAGGAATCCACCACAAAGACTCATTGGGTCTCCCAAGATCACAAAGACAACTAGCTAGTCTACCCTAGTTGAATTAAGCAAAGGAAATTAGACAGGTTAAAGGACTATGCACTATGCACAAATATAATCACAAGCTGATTTTCTCATTGATAAGTGAGGCTTAGATAGCTGAATTTAGAGCTTATAAAGGTTTCCCGAAGTTACTCAAGAGGGGGGATAATTGAGTGCTATAAAAAATTTTTGATTGTGTACTGTTTTAGTAGAGTAGGATCCAGTTGGACTGGTCTCGCATGTCGGAATAAGTGTTAAACAATACGTAGAAACGATATCGGAGCAATATAATAAAGACAGCGCAAATTAAACGAGGTTGACCTAACTCTGTGTTACGTCTCCTACCATATGTTACTGTTATTAAATCTACTTCGAATAACAAAGCAACCCTCATCTCAATGTATGTGAACTCACACACACAATGTTCGCTACAAATCAACCAAGTGTGCTAATCGCACTTGAACTCACAGAGCACTCGCAACTGAACTCACATTGCTATCCAATCACCACCCTTCGTTGGTGATTAAGCACAACTCCACTTTTCTCTCAATTACTCACTTTATGAGTTTACAGAGATATGATCGCTCAATTTCTTTGTGCACTCATGTGTATGATTTGTACTTGCTTTGATCTGGCTTTAGAATTTTCTCTTTCTTTCTTTCTTCAAAAGAACAAACTTTAAGAACGTCGAGAGAAGAATATTTGTTAGTCTATATGCATGAATATATATTCAAGTCCTAGCAATATAGTGATGCAACACTAGATATAGGAGATTAAATAAAGATATATCTATCTCTATATTTTAGGAAGTCCATAAAGATATTATTCTATAAAGATGATATAATCTTTATGTTACTGTTAATTGCATCTCAAGTATTACCATATTCTAAACATATATTCCACACCAGATCACAATTGAAGTTTCATAAAACATTTTTAAGAAAAACTTTCAAAAACATTATTTAAGAAAACTTTCAAAAATTTTTTTGCTCGAACGAAGAGTATCCGCTGTTGTGAGAACAGTACAAACTGTTCTCTACGGGACTAATGATAAGGTAAAGTCAACCAAACACTGGTTTAGTTTTGCGTTCACTAAGAGAGAAAGTTCAAAGCCAATGGCAAATAACAATATCAAGCTCACAAAGGCATTTATGCATTATACAACAAGAACTTGATTCTAATCCCTAGAACTAATCTTCAATGTTTTTAACTTTCTGAAGCTTCTGTGATTTAATATGAGCTTGATCTTCTCGAGCTCTTCTCGAAGGACTTTCTGCTTCAATAATGGAATTCCGTTTGCAAACATATATAGCAATTTTGCGCACATATATGCTGTTAGCATATCATGTCACTCTTTGTCAAGTGACCAAGATAGTATCTCAATGTTCAGACAGCTGTATTCTAGCCAATGTACCTGTTTGCAACTGTGTTTGTCATACTCAAAACACTAAGGCGAACAATTCCCTTTTTGATGATGAACCTCGTGGTTAGAAGTTCCTACAAAAACAGTGATTCAAAAACAAGCTCTATTCAATGGGATTTTTTTTGTCTTTTTAATTTTTCATTTTTTTCCGATCTAAGTGAATCATACAACTAACTTGGTTATTTCCAAGTAAAGCAATAAAGACAACTATCCGAATCATCATTCTTTAAAAGAATCATTCCAGATTTTATTTGACTGACTGTATTAAACAACAAATATACTAAATAACTCAATCTAAAGCAGACAAGGCTTCCAGAACTTTAATTATTTTGCCCTCTTTTGGATATTAAAAGCATTCACGAATAATAACATGCACAGATTCGTTGTTCAATAAAAAAGGTAGCATCAACTACATTCATACATATAATCTGTAAAGCTGTTAGTTTCACATTAACAAATCACAAATAGAAATAACAGGAAGAAATATAGGCAGTCGAGTTAAAGATACAGAATTTACACTCAAACAATGTCTTGTACAATGGCATAGAAAATAGACAACCAAAAGCAGTTCAAAAGATAGGGGAGGGGAATAGAAGCTAGAACAGACCATCACTCATYATCATCATCCTCTTCATCCTCCATCTCGTCCTCTGAAGCATCAGCATCAGAAGCCTTATCATCCTCATCATCTTCAGGTTCCTCATCATCATTATCATCATTGTCTTCCTCATCCTGACATCCATCTGCAGAAGAGTGGGTGGATTCCTCGAGGTCAATCTCTTGGTCTTCCTCAGMCTGTTTTGCAACTGATCCCTTAGCAATAGAACCCTGACCAGTAGCAGYAGTAGATGTCTGTCCAGCAGCAGCAGAAACAGTAGTTTGAACAGTAGGAGTCGTCTCAACCTCCTAACCTGTACCAACAACTACTTGTCTTGCGGTTCCCTCAGCCTTCATCCTAGCAACCCATTCTCTAGTCTCATTCAACTTATCCTCCAAATTTCCTTGCCTCTCAGTGAAGGAAGTGGTCAAGCCATACACCATAGTCAMCAGCATCTCCAATGTTTTATCCCGCTTTTCAATCTTGTCAAACAATGGAGTGAGATCAGTAGATGTACTGGTCTCCTCTACTTTTCTTCTCTTTGCAGCAGGTTCCTTCTTTTCCTTCTTTACTGGTGAGTCACCAATATTGCACATCTTGTCACCCTTAATGTCTAATGCCTTTTGGCGCAGAATMTTCATGGAGAATTTCTGTGTAGGGATGGTGTCACCATTGAGAGTGTGACCTTTCTTCATCAAGATCCCAGAAATGAGGGACCCATAGGCTAGTAAGTGAGAGGGAGCATTCTTGCAATTCATCATGTGTTCAATTATTAGGGCA
>SNQN01007014.1:0-35427 GCA_008642245.1 Bassia scoparia
TATATATATATATATATATATATATTCGGAAAAAATGTAAGAAATATTATAAAAAGCACAACCAAATCAGAGACAAAATACAAGCCTCAAAGGCAACCAAAACCAAGAGGAGCAAGCGTCAAAGACCTGCCGCAACCACACAAAAACTACACCTTATAAAACCATCATAACAGATCACGTCTAAGCTTAGCCCCCGCAATCAACTGAATTATTCTACCCTTTACATCATTTATCATAGAGTTCACTATATACATCGGATGTTTAACACAAAAATTCCAAAACGTAAGATTCCTTTGAATCCAAACACAATAAACTAAACCAGACAAAGTAGCCAAAACAAGCTTCTTCTTCAAAGAGCCTTGAACTCTTCTTAAACACCACATAGCTAGCTGAGGGAGATGCTTCCCACCCCCTTGAATTTCCAGTCTTTGCTTCCAAACGTTCACACAAAACTGAGAATAGGGACAATAAAAAAAATAAGTGCTGACAAGATTCATCCTGAGAAGAACATAACAGGCACCTAGCATCACGAACCACACCAAACCTCTTTTGGCGATCCTTAGTTTTCAGTCTATCATGCTTCCCAGTCTTTGATTATATTTATTTAAGATAACAAATAAATCCTATTCAATATCAAAATTATATTTTTCTAAAATTAATTTTAATTAAATTAATATATTGTCCTCTTTTTATCTAAACACCACTTATCAATTATTTTTGTATAATATTATATTTTTGTCAATTATTTTTGCATAAAAATTACAAAAATAATGTTGTGAAAACCGTACATTGCACAAGAACTCATCTGATTAATAATAGTAAATTAAAAGTAAAAAACTATATTACGGAGTACATAATAATTACTCCATATATCCTACTCCATCTATTTCACTAAATTCATGCCATAATGAATAGTGAGAATCTTTTAAATTCTCGTTAATATGTAAGAATGAATATAATCAAGTGTGGTCTTGTTAGAATCGTATTAACAAGTAGTTTATTAAAATCTAATTTTTATCATTTTTACTCATCTATAATTAAAGATATTTCATTTGTAATTGTGCATTGACAAACGTGTAAAGTAGAAGTAGCAGAATTTAGTGGAACAGATGGAGTATGTGACTATCCCTTCAAATTAATTTCATATACTCCGTATTATTATTATACAACATATTGATTATATTTATCTAAACATTAAAAAAAATATTGTCGTATATTTATCTTTGACTATTTTTTTTTATAAAAAATTGATATATATTTATTTTAGTCCACAACGCATTCTAAATCGTGAAAGGTCGAAATTTATACTTTCTCCGTTTTTTTTAGTTGCCCCAATTTGATTTTTGCACTATTCACAAGAAACACTTTGACCAAGTTTTGTGCTTTACACGTAATGAAAAATATAGTCAAATGGGATCTCGTTAGATTCGTCTCGTTAAATAATATATTAATATCTAGTTTTTTTTATAATTTTYATTAATCATAATTATAGTTATTAACGGTCAAATTTGTGTCTCGACAAGTGTGTTTTGTTGATTGAGGCATCTAAAAAAACGGAAGAAGTACAATAATTATATATATGCCAGAAAATCGCATGTATGCTTGCATAAAAAACTAGCATGGTTTTGTTGAAACTTGCATGGTACGGGATTAATCTATTAAATAATTTAAAAAATTGCATTGCGGGTTAATTTATCTCTTTTATAATTTTAAGCTGATAAAAATATATTCTTAAAAAAAGATATGATGAGTGAAAGATATATATATATATACCAACTAACCTAGATTATAACAACTTATTGATAACCGATTAGCAGAAGACGATCATAACAATATATATATACATCTGCACTGGATTATAGATAATCCAAGGTTTATATTTTTATTTTTTTTTTTCAGTTTCTGAAAGTTCTTTCGGAGATTAAGTGAATTATTATGGGTCAGAAAAAAGGGGAAATTAGTAGTAATTTAGAGAATAATCATCCATTAAAAATTCTTATTGTTGACTATGATGAAGTTAGTCTCAATACGTTAAAGGGCTTACTTCTCAGTTTTGGTTATGATGGTATGTATTTCTGCTACATTATTTCATTGTATACGATTGTTTTCATTAGCAATTTATCTTAAAATTCGTTTGATTAGTGATTATTCACTATTTTAGATCATATTTCATGAAAATTTATTAGTAACAATGAGTCAATCATGGTTTTATGTGGACAAGTTATCTGGCAAGAAAACATTAGGGTTTCCGATTATTAATCTTCCCTGCTTTTTTTCCTTCGTATATCTTTTAATCAAGCAGTTGCTTCCAAATTTTGTTTCATGTACTTTTCTTCGTATTATTTTAGGGTTTTTTTTAATGTTTTAAGGAAGTATATTTGAGTTAATTTTTCAGTTAGCATACAATACAACTACTCCCTCCGTACCATGAAGTTCATGCCGTGAAGAGAATCTTATAAATAATTATCACTGTATAGTTATAAATATAGTTATGTGGGGTCTTGTTTGATTCGTATTAATGAATAAATTATTAATATTCAATTGTTATAATTTTCTCAAATGTGTAACTAAAGATATGAGCGATACAAAACATACATTAGGAAACGTATGAATAATAACTGACAGGATTCATGGACAGAGGGAGTAGTTTTTTTAGCAAGAGATGCGTGTTTGGTGTTTTAAAATTAATATGAAAAGTATTTGGCTACCATGTTTATTTATTTATTATTTATATAACATAATTCAAGTTTCTTATTTTGTCATCTCAATCTTTTTAATGTCAATTTTAATTTCAAAATTTAAAAATAGTGTCATTATTAACTTGCTTAATATTACACATGATAAGTTGCTGTTAATTGATATTTTGATTATTGATTATTTTAGGCAATTATTTTGAAATTTCGTGAAATATTGTTGTATTGAATGATTGTTGATTTTTTTAGACAGTTATTTAACTTGATAACATGTAATTGTAATTTGTCAAAAGGAGGGGTAGGGTGGTAATTTCGGGGGACACCACTGCGACCTCCCCTTCCCTTATATAATAGAGATAATGAGTTGAACACTTGATCACTTGAATGAATTTTGATAAAATAAGAAATAATTTGCCTACAACTCCCATATTTTTTGCACTTATTAAAAATAACCATATTCGGAAAAGTTTTTTATTTTTAAAAATAACTAAGCGCTTCGTTTCATCTATTTGTACTTCTTTCGTTTCGAATTATTAGTTTACTTTTTTTAGGAGAAGGAGAATTTTATTAAATCAAATCATGATTAACAACCGGAAGGACCTCAGATGGAACCTCCTCAGACGAATTATTAGTTTAATAACTATACTTTTTTTGGGTAAAACATTATCTTTATTTCTCTTATCATATGGGCCCTCTTATTTTTTCCCTTGTATTTCTTTCTTCCAAAAAATGCCTAGGAGACAATGCTAAGTGTAGCCACTAAATCG
The DNA here is from genome assembly GCA_008642245.1 of Bassia scoparia. Lineage (NCBI taxonomy): Eukaryota > Viridiplantae > Streptophyta > Magnoliopsida > Caryophyllales > Amaranthaceae > Bassia > Bassia scoparia. The sequence goes on from SNQN01007014.1 coordinate 3,461, forward strand.
AATAGTGCAGCTGAAATTCACATAATTCGGCCATAATTTAATGTAATCCGACATGTGAGGTCTACTACTAATCTTCCCCCTTCCGTAATTAACTTAATTACGCAATTACCCTTATGCCCCCTTATGCTTTTGGAGATGAATTTCGAGAATAGTTGATTTAGGTGAGAGATAAAGAAAGAAGAATTTCAAAGGAAGCCAAGTATCGAACGTGGGTAGTAGTTTTTTGTAAAAAAAAAACTTTCAGACTACTCGCTTCATTTTTTGAAGATCATATTGGTTGTGCTTTTTAAACTATTCATAAGTGGTGTAAATAACTATTAATATATAAAAATAAATATAATTATGAAGTCTTGTTTGATTCGTGTTAATGAATATATTATTAATATTCAATTGTTACATTATTTACACATCTGTAATTAAATATATATATAAATGATATAAAACATGTATTGAGAAACGTATGAATAGTAAGTAGTGACATGTCAGGATGTTCATTGAACAGATGGAGTAGTTGTTTTTAGAAAAAAAAAAATGCAAAAACCTAGCTAGTTATAGGCAATTTTTTCAATAAATAATATTTGATTTTATCTTCATAGAAGTTTAGCAATTTAAAGTGGTATGCTAATTATTATTATTAAAGAATATGATTAGTGAATAATAGTGTTGTGATTGTATTTTTTAAATATTTTTTTGGCAAACAATTGATTTTTCTCTTTTTTTTTTCTGGCTGCAGTGACAACAACTCAATATGCGAAAGAAGCATTAGACATGTCAGAAGAAGAACGTAATCGTTTTGATGTTGTATTAATTGATTCCGAATTGCGCGATACAAATTCTTTTGAGATGGTGAATCACATTGCTCGGGAGATGAATATCCCAACTTTGAGTAAGTACTCCTACGATTGAATTGTATTCTTTTCTTTTTTTGTTTTGTGCTAAGAGAGGCATAATGGCGGGTTGAGAATCGATCTCACATTCTCCTTAAATCGGGAAATATTTTAACCACTCAAGCTATCCCTCACTGTCAATGAATTAGATTTAGTTGGAACATTTCTAAAAAAATATATGAGGTTCTTTCCAAAGGAAAAACAAGAAAATACTACACATATACTTAATGTATCATACACCAAGTGTATAACCTCCTCTTATTGTCTGATACACATGGTCAATGGATCCTTTATTCCATATTAGAAAATATATTTTTAAATTTCAATTCATGCAATTTGCTCTTAAATTATTGGGCAATACACTTTGTATATGTACGGACCACATACACTATTTTAGTGTATGTGTATCATCTCTCGAAAAAAACCTTAATAACACTTGTTTTTTCTTCATTACTATTAATAGAATTATTTGAGTTTGGTTTTAGTGTATTGATTAAATAATTTGGATGGAATTAATTAGTGACTAACCCTTTTCATGCTTTTGTCAAAGTGATGTTGCCTTCTATTGATAAAGAACTGATGAGAAAATCATTCGATTCTGGAGCTGCTGATTTTCTACTTAAGCCCTTTCGAGAAGACGACCATAATGTGAGTCAGTTGTGGAAATATGCATATCGACAAAGGTATGTTCTTTTTCTTTATTAGTTGGTATTAATAAATGAGAAGTTATTGTATGCATCAAATGTACAATAAATTTATTGTGCACCAAACATGTAGTGACCCCTTATATCAATATAGTTACTCAATATTCACTTTACCTTAATATTGTGATAAATTATAAGGGTCATTACATTGATGAAAAGGGTTACTATATTGACTAAAAGAGTTACTCTAATCTGGTGCACAATAAATTTATTATGCACATGATGCATCTAAGACTTTGCCTAAAAATTGGTACAACAATCAATATAAATTTTTTATTAAAATAAATTGAGCTCAATAGTAATAAATATAGTTTAGTGAAAATAAGTAAAGTTTAATAAAAATAAGTTCAATCATGGTGAAATTCGTTAAGGTTTCAAAAAATAATTAAGTTCTAAGTTCATTTAATTGAAAATGTTCAATTCATTATTAATAAGCTGAAATCCATGGTTGAGATTTAAGAATATGTTTTATAGTGTATCAATAAGTTTGAAGAGACAGAATGTGAAAAGGGGGAAGTAAGAGAAGTTAGGGTTAAAAAAGGAAAAATAAGTTGAAGAAAGTGTAGGAAAATGAAATAAAACAGAATAATTATACAGAAGATTAAAAATAATGGGAGAATATGGGTGTCCTAATCGTAATTTAGAAGGTATTGTGGTTGCATTTAGCATTATTACAGCTGATTTGACTATTTATGTTTGCAAATAGCAGAGCAGGAGAACATATGAATCATTTGTGTGAGGATTGCAAAAAGAAGAGGAAGAATAAAGGTGATTCTTCCGGCAAGAAGAAAAAGCCAAGAATGGCTTGGACCCCGCAGCTTCATAACAAGTTTTTAGAAGCCCTCCATCACTTGCAAAGGGAAGGACAAAGTATGATTTTAATTACCGACTACTTTATTTTCTTCTATGAATCTACTACTTGTATACTCCGGTATCATTACTTACGGCCTGTTTACATTAGTTTATTTTCATTTCAGTTCAGTTCAGTTTTTAACCCAATTTCTCTCTCTCTCATAAAATATTCAATTCAGTTCAGCTCAGCTCAGCTCCATTCAATTCAGTTCAGTTTAGTTCAGTTGATTTCAGTTAATGTAAACAGACCCTTAAATAACATTAAAATTATGAATGGGATAAGGTACGTACTTCATAAGGAGTATGTTATCTAACCTTATGGCATTCATTATTTTAATATTATCCTTGGTAAAACCCTAAATGACCTAATACGCTAAGACAAAATATAAGGAAAAACGAACTTTCAATAACTTGTTGATAAACTCATTGCTACTGATCTAAGTTATTTTTTTGTGTTTTCAAGTTACAATAGTTTGTATTCATCAATATGTTATTTTTAAATAATTGTTACTTCCTCCGTTTTTTTAAATATTTCAGTTTTTATTTTAGAAAGTTTGGAATTAGTTGTCTCTCTTTGATTTTTTTCCCTTTCAAGACAAGAGGATCACAACAAATTATCATATAATCTCCACTTACTTTCTATTTTTTGGGATCCACAACATATTCTCTCTACCTCTCTCATCTATGGATCCCACATATTTTATTAAATTATTCATCTACTCACCTAATCACTTACACCAAAATTTTGTCTCAAAAATTACAAAACCCAAAGTGGGACAACTAAAAAAAACGGAGGTAGTACATTTTTCTAAGTAATTGTTTTATGTTTTTAAGTCACTTTGCTATTGTTTAAGTTACACATATTCGAAAAAAATCTAATAATTTTAAGAACCTGAAAAACTATTGAAGTTATAACATTTGGTTCGAAAGTTTTTTTTGTATTTTTTTGTTATTATTTTTTGTTTGGTTATTGTTTTGTTCCCAAATTGTTAAGTCACAGACTTCTGTTGTTAAGTTACTCTTTTGTCTTTTAAAATTACTATTTTATTTTATTCTTTGCCCAATCACATATGTCGTTTTTCATTAATATACCGTAAGCCGGTTGCATGCAATACTTTTTGTTACTCTAATAGTTAGAGATTCGATGAAGTACTTCGTACATAAGTTATATACTCCGTAGAACAGATTATTAGCGTCTGATATTATTTATCGATCAATTAGTTTAATTGCTTGATAGTGATCAATGATACGAAGTATATATACTACTAACACCACGTACAATGTGTACGATGAACATTTTTTTTTTAAAAAAAAAAAAACTTATTTTGCTGAAATTGATGTATCTAATGCAGCGGTAATAGGTCCAAAAAAAATCAGGGAGTGTATGAATGTTCCTGGCTTGAAAGATTCTCATGTTTCTACCCATTTGCAGGTACTTAATTATAATAATTTTCACGCATTTCGAGGTTAGGATGTAATAATGTAAACGAGCAAATTATTCAAAATAATTTTAACACAATGAAAATTGAGATTATAACTTAATTGTGTTAAAATTATTTGATTAATTTCCTCATTTACTTTATTAAATTAACCTCAAAATGCATGAAAATTTGTTTGTTGTATTTAATTTGATACGGAAGAAGTATATTAATTTGAGATTTATCAATTATCATGCATGTGATTTTTATTAATACTCCAATAATTGACATATATCAAATTATGTATGATTAAATTTTATAATGCAGAAACATCGCATCAAAGAAAAGGAGAAAAGGGGGGGAGAAGTATTACAAGAGCAAAGTAATAATGTTGAGAAATTGGAAAGTTCACAACCTCTCCAAGAAATGTCAACCGTAAATCAGAACAACATCCAAGAACATACTCTTGAAACCCCATTTCCGAACCCGAATTCGAGTCTCGAATTGCAGGGCCAACAACGTCGTAATGATTTCATTCATCGCGATCGTGCATTATTGCCTATGGGAAATGGTGTTCTTGCGAATCAGTATCATCGTCACCATCAATCTAACATGCAACCCAACTTTGATATGCATGGAATTTATCCAAACGGATGGAATAATCCAATGTATCGCCCTACTCCGCCGTATGGTTTTCCTACAATGATTCAAAATAATAATAATTGGATTTCATTGGGTTGGAACAATCAGAATGGTTCGAGGTCTTCTGCCGTGGGACGACCGTTGACGGTAGGAAGACCAAATGGAGATGTTTCAGCAACGACCGTGAACAACCATGAGCATGATGCAGCATTATTACGTGACCAACACGTTGATCACCGTTATAACAATCGTGTACCTAACAACTTCAATGAGGTTAGTTGGTGATGAGTTTGTTTTTTATATAATGTAAAATATTTTTATTGTTTCAACTTCAATAAGTTTTGACGTTGAAATTTTCTTCTCGCAGAAAAGGGATTGATATGGTTAGAAATTGAGCAATAGATAACAACGACCGTATTGGCAGCAAGGTGATCGATTTGGTAGAAGACTGTTATACTGTTAATAATACTATAATTTCATTTATCACTTTTAGCTAAATCTAGGAAAAATTCTTTGGTGGTCTTTTAAAAAAAAACAACCAAAGTCAAAAATATATCAAACAAATATAAGCCTTTTCATTTGCCAAGTGGATTAAGTGATTGCCACATCATTTTACAGTCAGCATACAATTATTAATTCATTTTTCTATTTTTTTAAATATATTTTGAACAATCAATTATATTATTCTTTACAAGAAACTAATACAAAAATAGTTCAAATTGAGAATTACGTTCTTCATTTGTTTCTCAGCTTTAAGAAAAATGAGTCGTCATTGAAGAACTATCTATTATTGGTGATGAATGAAACTTCATGATACATTTCTATCTATTTTTTAATTGAATATAAAAATCCGTATTATGAATGAACCTCGTGATATTAATTGGAACTCTTATGTTAGTGAACGCTGAGTTCAATGTTGATACTAAGGCAAACTAATGCTTGTAAATTGATTTAATTGGAGGGTGTTCCCTCCTTATTCTATTTATTTCATGCCCATTTTAACCGAAAAAAGAAAGAAAACATATTTTCAAATCTGTTGTTCACATTCAATTTAATGACAAATTAACTATTTTGGTCGCATATGATTAGATCTCATATATGTGTTAGTTTAGAGTAAAACATGTTGGAAAGGATATTACCTACTTTGGAGCAGTGATACACGCTGCCTAGTGCAGCATTCCAAAATGCTGCCCGGGGGCATTTTGGTAATTTCACAGTGGGCCCGTTTGACTTTTTTTTTCTTACAAATCATAGTGCGATTTACTATACGTGTGATTTTGTCATATCCTCTATTCATTTTACCATATCATAGGTTCATTTTCACGAATCTTAGTATGAGTTTGTCATATCCTACATTCATTTAATCATATCCTATCATTAATTCATTTTGTCATATCCTTGTTTCATTTTATCATATCCTGGGTTCAAAATAACCAATCTTAATGTGATGTTGTCATATCCTTGATTCATTTAATCATATTCTATCGTAGTGTGATTTTGTCATCATATCCTTATTTCATTTTATCATATCCTGGGTTCAAAATAACCAATCTTAATGTGATGTTGTCATATCCTTGATTCATTTAATCATATCATAATATAGTGTGATTTTGTCATATTTTACACTTTGATTTGCAAAAAAAAAAAAATACAAAAAGTTGCTCTGACAGGGGGGGCCCACTGTGTGCTCCATTGTTTTATGCAGCACTAGGCTGCATAAATGATTTCTCCCTACTTTGCTATTATGTCATATGTCTTTATATTATTTACTTTGTTATTATGTCATATGCTTTATGTTTGTAATGGACCAGTGAGCCCATGTAGTTGTTTGATCCAATGTAGTAGGTAAGATTGACAGTTGTACCAGGTATTGTTGGTATTGATGTGATGGGCCTATGAGATCAGAAATCTTTCTTGAGATTTACTCCTTGTGCCGCCATATGTGCCTTAACATTATCAGAATGAATGAGAAAATGAACGAAAGAGAGATTGAGAGAAATTTGTAATGCTACATCCTTGCTACTACTGTGATTGTTGCATATTGTTAGTTGTTTTTCATTTCTCATCATGGTATTAGAGCCAGGTTCGAGTTTTCCTCTCCTTGCTCATCAAACTTGATATGTATGATAGTTGTGTTCCATTGTTGATAGTGAGTTGTGAAGTCTGTCACTGTTTTTTTGCTCTTTATCTTGCTTGTTTCTTTAATCCAGAAAGATAGAGTCGTTTCTTGACTTAGTAGCTACTTATAATAACATATTTGATATAGTCACTGAATTGCAACCTGAAATTATGACTATTACAATAGAACATACCAGCCCTTTGTACCTACATCCCTCAGATGGGAGTAACTTATTGTAGTTCAAAACTTCTTGGTGTAAGCAACTATAGACCCTGGAAAAGATATATATATATATATATATATATATATATATATATATATATATATATATATGGAAATCTCTTTAGCATCAAAGAGAAAGCTAGGATTTCTCACATGAATTGTTGTGAGTGATAAATCTTACCCAGTGAAGCAGGAAGCATGGGACACATGCAATAGTATGATTATTAGTTGGATATTGCAGAATATTTCAGAACCAATTAAGAAATCGGTCATGTATGTCACAAATGCAAAGGAAATTTGGAGAATATTGCAGCAAAGGTACCAAGCTCCTAGTGGAACCAAAAGATACCAACTGAGCAAGCATGTCTATGAGACCAAGCAAAATGGTAAACCCTTCACAGAATATTACACTAAGCTGAGTGTACTATGGGAAGAGTTGGATAGTCTAGATGATACTCCACCAATCTCGACCATGAACCCTGAGATAAGCAAATTTTCGGATGCCTTGGAAAGAAAGCAAGAAGATCTGAAACTATTTCAACTGCTAAATGGATTAATGAGGTATACAGCCTGCAAAGAAGTAATTTGCTTATGAAATCTCCACTTCCTCTGGTTGATGAAGCATGTTACTTACTGCAATAAGAAGAATCCCAAGGGGAAATACTCAAACCAGTCAAGGAAGAGACTGAGGGTGCAGTGATGTTGAGCAAAGCTAATCAAGCTTCAATGACATGCACAGCCTGCGGAAAGACAGGACAAGTGAGAGAGAAATGTTGGACAATAGTTGGGTATCCACCCTGGTTTAAAAGAGGAGGAGGTAGTGACTCTAGGGGCAGAGGAAACACCTATCAGAGAGGTGGCAGAAGTCCTAGAGGCAATAGAGGTGGTAGAAACAGCAGGGGAGGAAGAACCAAAGTTGGTGTTGTTCAAGCACACAAGAAAGAAGCAACCTCAACATTGTCAGAAACCCAGTTTGCATCACAATATCCTTCTAGAATAGCAGGATAACCAACAAAATGCAAACCCCAATCAATGGTGCCCTTTAGGTACTTTAGAACACGCCTAAGAGCATCCCAATGATCCCTACTTGGGTTATGTGTATATCGACTAAGTCTACTAACAGCATATGCAATATCAGGCCGAGTATAGTTCATCAAAAACATTAAACTCTCAATTATTTTAGCATATTCAGCTTGAGACACACTATTACCTTCATGTTTTTTAAGTGAATACTAGCATCATAGGGAGTTTTAACAGGCACAACATCAAAAGAGTTAAACCTTTTTAACACTTTTTCCACATAGTGAGGTTGAGACAAAGTAAAGCCATTACTTGTTTTGGTGACTTTAACACCTAAAATCACATTTGCTTCACCTAAGTTTTTCATCTCAAATTTGGAAGAAAGAAACGCTTTAGTCTCATTAATGACTCTCATGTGTGTACCAAAAATTAGCATACAAAACCTGGAGATTGTTTGCCAAAAATTAGCATACAAAACCTGGAGATAGTCTCATCAACATACAAACATATTATGACACAATCATTGCCAAACATTTTAGAGTACACACAAGCATCAGCACGATTCACAACAAAACCAAAACTAAGAATAGTTTTATGAAACTTTTCATACCACTGTTTTGGAGATTGTTTCAAGTCATAGAGAGATTTCTTTAACTTAGACACCTTGTGTTCCTGTCCTTGAACAACAAAACCTGGAGGTTGAACCATGTAAATCTCCTCCTCTAAGTCGCCATTCACTTAAGCTGTTTTAACATCCATCTGATGAATGATCAATTTAAAACTAGATGCTACACCAAGCAAAGTACGAATAGTAGCGATCTTAGTTATAGGTGAGTAAGTATAAAAGAAATCTACACCAAATTTTTGTGTGAATCCTTTAATAACAAGTCTAGCTTTATACCTTTCAACTGAGCCATCAATTTTGTGCTTCTTTTTAAAGATCCACTTATAGTTAATGGCTTTACTGCCTTTTGGTAGATCAACCAGTTTTTCTGTGTATATCAAACAGAGTAAGGAAGGCCGATTTTATAATGTGAGGGAGGAAGGCTAACGGGGAAGAAATAAACAGACAGTGGCTTAATGAAGGGCGAGAATCAAGGAATGAATTAAACAACACAACGGTTACAGAATTCAATTTTGTAACCGTCCAAAAATAAAACAATGAATCTGGACCCAAAAATAAAGCCACACCACACCGCGCACGTGTCACAAACATGAGCTCGAGTCGGGCCAGACGGCGGCACGCACGTGGGGATACCCAATACCACCCCTCACACGAGCAGTGATAGGGGCAGCACAGTGCTGCATTTTTAAATGCAACACAGGGGTATTTTGGTAATTTTCGGTGGGATTTTATCATATCCACTATTCATTTTATCATATCCTACCATTAATTCATTTTGTCATATCCACGCATAAAACATTATTCCCCCTCACACTAAGTCTCAAACAATACAAAGTTTAATCTCCTATATAAACAAGAACACCCATGGGTATTCCTTCCATGTGGGACAATGAGAAAACCCAAAACTCCCTTTTACCCTTTGACATTCCTACTAATAATTCCAACACAAACATCATCACAATCTATTTTGTACTTTTGACCACCAAAATACATCCGCATTTACAAAGTTATACTAGATGGTACTCATGCTTATACAATATCAAAAAAATTAAATATTATACAAAAGTTGAAGTTTAATTACTAATCTTGTCAAACAGGCTAGGATCATGTCACATCATCTCAAAATTTGGAAAAGAATAAAAAACTATTAATCATACTTAAAATAACATTAGCACAAGTTTAAGCTTAAGCATTATTAAAGTGGGTTTTTATACATAAAATTAATTAATATAATTTAATTTATGAAGTCGTGTGAGTGAAATGATGAGGCATGTATTCTCTTGAAAACAAAAAATGGGAATAAACAACGTCAAAATACTCCGGAGTTCATTTCTAGACCATGGAAATGGACGAGGCATCATCTAAAACCATTTAATTTGGATTAATAACTAAGTAGGTGAAAACTGAAAAATAAATGAATGAGAAATTGAGAAGCTTGTGATGAATAAAACGAGTGCTGGATATGGGTGACCCATTCCATGCCCATATATGACACTTCCTCGATAAAAAAACACAAAACGAATACCATAACATCGATATTATTTATGATTTATTTTGTTAACAATATTATGGCCTCAAATTTGATTTTTGTGGAGCTGAAAGAGGCATTAGGGCGGGAATAAGAATCAAACAAATCACAAGATTTTCTGAGACCAAGAGAGAAGCTTTAATCACATGAACTCAGATCAAATTTGATAATATTGAAAATAATTAGAAAGAATTTGTTTAATTGAAAATAATTAATATTTCTTAACGTATTTAACTTTTCCAATATTCATCCTAAAAATATTTAAAGAGGAATTTGTAGCAAAAATTCATGTGCCCCTTACACGTTATAAAAACGATTTCTATTTATACTTGATTTGCAAATAAATGAAAGAATTAATACTTACTCCCTTCGTCACGCAATTATAGAAACAATTGACTTTTCACGTATTTTGATGAAGAGTTTTAACCTAGTGAACGATCAAATTAATCAAAATAATTTTTACACAATAAACATATCATGTTATTCTTCAAATTATTTTTGATTAATTTGATCGTTTACTAGGTTAAATCTCTTCTTCAAAATACATAAAAAGTCAACTTTTTTCTATAATTACGTGACGGAGGTAGTAATATTTTGTTCCTATGATTGAAATCTTAATTATCCTATAAATGAAATCTTCAAATTTTAATATTTTTATTATTCATGTCGATGTTTTATAAAAAAAAATATTAAATAAGTTGTTGTTCCTTGTTATTTGGTTAAAGAGAGTGGTAAAACTACCCATAATTATAGGAAACAATTATTTTATTTTATTTTTTTAAAAAAACTTGCTTATCATTTTATCAATCCTTAAAATTTGAATTGAAGGAATAACTGATTTTCTCCATTTATTAATGAATAGCATGTAGGTAAACTTTTATATGCAACCTGCCACACCAAAGTTTATGGTGTGGCCAAGGATATAATTGTAAAAATACCCTTTTAAAGTTGTATATAAAAGTTAAAACTCTAATCTCTTTCATTTCCTCAGCCGTTTCTTTTCATTTTTGTCATTCCTTCCATTCTTTCTCTCTCCTCCACTTTCTACTACTCTTTCTCTCTCCTCCATTGTTGTAAATTATATGCCATTGTTGTACATCATCCATTCTTTCTCTCTCATGCAAAGAACAACATGATAGGGGTCTCGTCTCATTTCCGAGCTTATACGAGGTTTTGCGCGTCAATCGCAACGCATCAACGGTCGAGATTAAATCCGCGTATTGCAGCCTAGCAAAGCTTTATCATCCCGATGCTTAGATGTGGTTAAGGTTAATGGAGGAGAATCCAAGGTTGATAATGTTAATGGAGGTCTTCGTCGGATAAACTTAGTTGAATGCAACCTACCTGCTCCAATGATGCGAAAATGGTGAGTAAAGTTGTTGTTTGCTGTTGTTCGATTGATTCTGATTCACTGTATCACTGTAGTAAATATATTTCATAAAAGTAGTTTATATAATTCGTAAAAGTAGATCTTATAATTGAGAAAAGTAGTTCATATAATTCATAAAAGTAGTAAATATATTTCATAAAAAGTAGTTCATATTTATTCTAAAAGTAGTTCAATATTTCATAAATATATTGTATTCGTATATTCATAAAAGTAGTTCATATTTTTCATAAAAAGTAGTTTATATAATTCGTAAAAGTAGATCTTATAATTGAGAAAAGTAGTTCATATAATTCATAAAAGTAGTTCATATATTTCATAAAAGTAGTTCATATATTTCATAAAAGTAGTTCATATATTTCATAAATAGTTCATATTTTTCATAAAAGTAGTTTATATAATTCGTAAAAGTAGATCTTATAATTGAGAAAAGTAATTATGATATTTCATAAAGTAGTTCATATAATTCATAAAATTAATTTTTATAATTCAGAAAAAATTTGATATTTTTATAAAAGTAGTTCATATATTTATAAAAGTAGTTCAATATTTTATAAAAGTAGTTCATATATTTCAGAAAAGTAGTTTTTATAATTCGTTAAAGTAAAAGTGATTGTGATATTTTATTAAAGTAGTTCATATAATTCATAAAAGTAATTCTTACAATTTATAAAAGTAGTTTTATAATCAGTAAGATTGTGATATTCATTCGAGTAGTTCATATATTTCATAAAAGTAGTTCATATAATTCAAAAGAGTAGTTCTTAGAATTCAGAAAAATAATTGTGATATTTCGTAAAAGTACTTCTTATATTTCGTAAAAGTAGTAGTTCTTATAATTTAGAAAAGTAATTGTGATATTTCGTAAAAGTAGTTCTTATATTTCGTAAAAGTAGTTTTATTTTTCGTTTGATTGTTTTCTTGTTTTTCATTTTTTTTTGAAATTTTTTCTGTACAGATTGCTGCAAATATTGAAGAAGGAGAGAGAAGTCAAAGATTGGAGAAGGAGGCAGATTGCGACAGATTACTTTTTAGGAAAAATTGTTAGGTTTTATTGTGGCCTCTTTTTGTGGCCTTTTGTACTATTTAGTTTTTTTTTAAAATGTATGGATTGCCAGCCACACCAAATTTTATGGTGTGGCTGGTTACACACAAAACGAGCTGTAGCATGTATATGACTCTTTTTTACGCTAAAAATAGTATACGTACTGTTATATTTCCATAGTCCCTGTCTCATCACCTACTATTTTTTTTATGTACAGTTATATCTCCATATTTCCAGTTTTTTATGGCCTTCATATTGTTATGAGATAGAACGGAAAAAAACCAATCATCTTTAATTTCTTTGATATTCATGGCTGAAATGACTAAAAAATTTGTTTAGACTCACATGATCGGAAAAAATTAAAGGGAATAATTAGATGTTTTCTATCTTAATGGTATGGTAGAGAATAACGATAAATTATCAATTGAATTAAGAAGAGATTAAAACACAGAGTTATGAAATTCATCAACTAAGGGGAACTACTTATATAGTTCATCAATGAAGATTTATCTATGATATTTATAAGAACGCAACTATAACAACATATCAACATGTTTAATGAAGGCTAGTTAGCATTGATAATGGTTGTTCATCAATGGCAATTATTACATAACCACAATTGAAACAGAGATGATCTGAAGAAGAAAAGAATAACTTCCACAACATAACCGATGATATGCATATATGACATTTTAACTATAAACATTAAAAAAGTTACTTGATGATTGTATAATTCACAAGAGATGACTGTATATGAGAATAATCTTAGTTGGCAATGCACATAACCTATTTGTAAATATCAATGGCTAATATTAATTTGACAAAATTTGACTTCGGTGGTCTATTTTTAAGATGACCACCAAAGAATCATCCCTAAATCTAGTATTATTTTTATTTTATTTTTAAAGTTTTTGATCAAAACAAAATCTGTAATATAAAACATCTTACCTAGGACCCTAGGGTTGTTGATGAGCGAAGCCGAGACTGAATAGTGGTGGGCTTGGCTTGAGTTCAAGATTCAAATGATTGTCACGTCGTCGCAAATTCTACTATGGTCTCGGGACCATGGTCCTCATTATGGTTCCGAACAAATGTTCATTTCCGAAACTAGAAATGTTCATCTCAACATGTAAAATGTTCATTTTCAAATGTAAATGTTCATATATGAAAATGAACATTTCTAATTTCGGAAATGAATATTTTTAGCTTCGAAAATAAACATTTGCCTGGGACCATAATAGACTTATTCATCTACTCACTATTAATAAAACTATTAAAATATTATTATTAATCTAAGTGGGGATTCCACCATTACTGCATTTTACCCTCATAATTGAAGGTGGATAGTTTACTCAGTGAATAAACAAAGTTTTTTCCTTGTACACACATAACCTGTTTTTAATGCTTCTAACTTTCAAGTTTAAACTTTCAACAACCTATTTTCATTGGAATAAACTTCAATTCTACCAAGACCAAACAAAAATATCAAACATAAATACACTCTTAAGTCTTGCATATATTTGAACACACACTTGCAAAGTTTATAACGACATGTTACACCAAATCTTCTACTCTATATAACTAAATACTAAAATAGGATATGTTGACATCGTCATATGCCACATGTCAATTCCTCATAAAAAAATTTCCCTCCAAAATTTAAGATTGCATTATTTTTAAAGTTTTTTAAACTTCTTTAATTATTTGTTTTTATTAAATGTTATTCATCAATTACTATTGTACCTTATTTAATGACATTAATGTTAAATAATTACTTAAATATCAAATTTGTCATTTTCTTTTCATTATCTCAATTATGATTTTTTCATATATTAACAATGTACACTATGATTGTATTGAACTATATTCTAACAAAATTTAAGTAAAAATTTGATCTTGAAATGGAAGGTCACGAATTAATCTAGCAATATACTTATAATTTAATCTAGAATACATTAGAGGTTTAAAGGGGTACGCGTGTTGCTACAGTGTTTTGGGTTTTTTTACTGTTCATCAACAATAGTTTCAAGTCTCGTGTACCCTTTAATGCTTGTATATACCCCTTAAAAGGTTAATGTACCCATTTGATTTGGTTTTCACGTTCCCATATAACTTGTTGTTTTCATCGGATCCTAACTATATATAGCTTATTTAGGGTTTCTTATATTACAGAGGGAGTAGTATGTTTATATAGGTTTATTTGATATAGATAATTTCATTTTGTGATGTATTTAAATTTTAAATTATGTTATAGTTTCTTGAAGGTTTTTTAATTTAATTTTGTAATGTATTTGAATTTATAATTTAATATATTATTTAAATTAATTTTTTATGTAAATCTACTTTAAATGCAATTATCTTATCTAGTCTATTATGTGAATTCATTTAGGTTATTTAGGGTTTCTTTTTTGGTTTGTTCATATAAGATTTATCTAATGTATATAATTTCATTTAGTAATGTATTCAAATTTTATAGTTAATTTAATTTAATTTTTTATGTAGTTTTTTCCTATTTTAAAATTAAGTGTTTTTTAAAATTTCATGAGCGACTGACATAATCCGTGCGACGTGATCTTGACACGTAAGATAAATGGTGTCATCATTACATCATCTTCATTCTGTTTTATTTAGCATATATATAATTATAGGTATAATTAAATTTGAAAGCAAACACTACCGATGATATTACTCATGAAGATGTATCCATTATTATTCATACGCACTTCATAATGCATGTAAGATAATAATGATATCGGAAAACTGGCCACATATTTGATTATATTTAAATTTTGGGAAGTTATCTTCCAATAAATCGTTTATGTATCTGTTTTTTTTTTTAAAAAAAAAATAAAAAATTGGAAGGATAGTTTCATGTACATCAGATATGTGTAGGTGAAACATGCATATCCAAAACAAGTACGAAAAATAGTAATAGGTTT
This sequence comes from Bassia scoparia, assembly GCA_008642245.1. Lineage (NCBI taxonomy): Eukaryota > Viridiplantae > Streptophyta > Magnoliopsida > Caryophyllales > Amaranthaceae > Bassia > Bassia scoparia. The sequence goes on from SNQN01007014.1 coordinate 18,849, forward strand.
CTTTAAACTATTATAGATATAAATATAAGTATCTTGAAACGGTTAGAAGTAGATTTTTCCAACGTTATAGCTAGTTTTTAGTTGTTACACTTTGACAAAAAATAAAAGTTTTGGTAAAAGACACTAATTAAATCTTTCGTATTGCATTCTTATTCTATAATTGAACCTCATCAAATGGAATTAAACCATCAACAAATATCAAATATGATATGATGAACCACGCATAGTGTGATTGATAAGTGTGCTGCATAAACATATCATAAAATCTATGAGAGTGATTATTGATAGCTTAAATTTCTATTTTTTTCTATGGTGCAAATTTTTTCCTATTTATTAAATTTCTCTCTTCTCCAGCATTGATTATGGTTCATCGAGTAGTTGATTTTTCAATAAATTAGTGTGAGTCGACAACAAACAATACTTATAATGCTAGTAATTGAACTATAAAAAGATATTTGATCCCTCCGTATAAGTGTACTAAATAAACATATCATAAAATCTACGAGTATATGAGAGTGATTGATAGCTTAATGTAGTTCTAGGAAATCTTGAGTTGTTTCCATCCTCACCTCACCTTAGTGGATCTCAAACACACAAAAAAAAAAAAAAAAAAAAAAACAAGAAAAAAATTATATTCAAACGTTCCAACTTGGAAAGTGCAATACCAAACCTACACAACAATTTGATTAATTCTCCAAAATAATGAAACAAATCTACGAGTGTTTAGACGAGTGCTTAACAAGCAAAACCAAAAAAGTAGCATACATTACAACAAAGTAGGTTCCATATCTCAATGCCATAACTTCTTCATCGGAATAATACCATTCTCGCTTGAGTTCGGGATGATCCCTGAGAGACATTATACTTGTTCGATCCTGCACCGCCTCGCCCCTCGCGGCGTCGATGGCTTGACAGAACTGTCCGTAGGGAAGGAGTTTGGTACGTACTTGGATGACGCCTTTGACCACGGACTCCCCCAACAGATTACCTTTGATAACATCTCTTTGGAAGAAACACGGTTCGGGACTCTGTTGGTTGATCAATGGGTGCACCCTGATGCGACTGCGGCCTATGTGTCCGCTGTCGCACATGAAGGAGGCCGTATGTAAGTCTATATTCACGCAGGTTTGTTGGTCCTCTAAGAAGGACTTGTCCACTATGAACATGAACTTGTGGTTCCAAAAGGGCTGCGAACCGCCGGTCTTGTCGACACGAGTGGAGAGCTTGACCGCTTGGTTGCCGTCGATCCACACTTGGGCGTAGGCCTGGATCCTTTGGAAGAGAAGGCTGGTTTTGACGTTCCACAATGGGGGCGTAAGACCTTGTGCAGAGATTAAGGTCAACTCAAATACCCACAATTCATCCCCTCCCATATTCATCCTGGCCTATTATGCACAAATTTTATAATTCTGATTTAATTTGTATGTTACCCAACACTAACTAATTCCTCCATAATCTCCTTTTATAACCATCTACAAATATATATCTTGCAAAACCTACCTAGCCCTTGAAATATACTTTATCCATATTTATTTATTATAATTTTTTTTTTTGTTGAAATAAAGAGTGGGATAACTTTTATTAGACGTCAAGAGCCGCCTTCAAACGAACCATCAAATGCGTCACAGTACAACCCACTCGCCTCACATGACTACAGGAAAAATAAATAAAGCTTGGAATTAAACTCAAAATTCATTCATAGAATAAAAATGGATTTTTTTTTTATACTTTTCCACTTTTAGTTCCCAAAATTCTAAAACTCTTACCTTATAGTTTTTTTTTTAAACTGCGACCTATTACCTACCAAATGTTTTAAAACTCCCACCACTTAACTGAATTACTAATTTCTGCATTTAAGTTGGCCCACTTTATCCTTCTTCTCCCTACAATAAGCTCGAGATTCCCTTTGAAACTCAAATGGCTTCTTCAATTTGTAGCGAAATTTTGGGGGAAAATTTTAGGTGAATTCAATTGTCATTCATAATTTTGTTTTGCAACATTAAATTATGTTTAATTTGTTATTGTTTGAACAATTTAGGGTTTTGAATTTTTTTTATGCAATTGAAAATTAGGGTAATGGCGACGCAACAAGAATTCGCGTTATTACCGACGGATTTTACCGACCGTTTTTTGTTCGACGTAAATTATCAACCGCTTTGTGAAATTTACCGACCGTTATATATTACTGACGGTATTTACCGACCGTTTTATTGATATATCGACCAAATAACAGTCGATAGAAGTGTAATTTTTAAATATATATATACATAACGGTCGGTAGAAGTGTAATTTTATTCAAACTTACCGACCGTACCGTTTATGGTTCATTACCGACTATAAACGGTCGGTAAAATTTTTTATTTGAAAAAATTGATGTCGACCAATACAAGGTCGGTTACTCACTTTTCTATTTTTCATTTCACCCACACTCTCTCTCTCCCTTGTACAAAAAAATCCAATAAAAATACCGGAGAAGCACCCATAATTGCCTGACACAACCTTTACCCACGCATCACAGTTGAGCTCGACATTTTGGAACCCCAATCTAACCGCCAACTCCACCCCAAACTTGGCTGCTGCGGCCTCAGCCACCTCCGTTGTCCACCGAGCAACTGTGGGTAAATATGTGTTTTAGCCGTTAAGTTTGTGATTTTGCCATTAACTTTTTTCCATTCCTTTTCTTCTTAGCTTCCGCATTTCCTTTGTTTTACTTGTTCTCGTCTTCTTCTTTTTGGTGCTAATAGGAAGCTTAAATTAAACAAAGTAAATTGCAATAAGGTTCAAATAATCAGCCTGGTGTAGCGTCAAGGGAAGGGATCAACAGATCCTCTTTGATTTTGTTAGTTTGTTCATGAATATATAGTCAGTTCTCCTTTGATCTCTTTTTGAGAGTTTTATCCCCAATTTTTGGGGTTTTCTATCTCTTTATGAGAGTTTTATCCCTATTTTTTTGGTTTATCATTATCTCCTTTGATGAAAATTTGGAGTGTAGTTGTATGGAAGATCAGATTATCGATAATGAAGATTCAGTAATTCAGGGTTTCACAATCTCAGAAAGAATTCATAAAATCACAAAAGTATGTTCACCCAAACAACTACACATCAGCGCATGTTATACCGAATCAGAGCGAACTTAAAAATTATATTGTTTCGGATGAAGATTTTTATTAAGGCTATTTTAAATCGAATCTGCGATGTAACTAGTTCTAAGGTGTTTTGTATTCTTGTTGAGAATTTTGTGTTCTATTCCATTGATTAATTGTAAGTGTCTTTTGACTATTTCTTATCAATGAAATCTTTATTCTTTCCATCAAAAACAAAAACTAAAACAACTAAAAAAACAAAAAATGATTTGCGTACTCCATAAATAAGAAGTAATATAGAAAAAATAAATTTTCCATGAAAAAAATATGTTGATTGTTTTCAAATTGGTATTTTTTTTCAACTTTTTGTTTCATTTTTGTAAACAATGCGCAAATTAATTATGGGAAATTGACGAAATCCTAGTGGCAGACATGAATGTTTCAAAATCCCACAAATAAACATGGTTTCAAGTCAAATTCCTAAAAGTAATAATTTTAAGGTATATTCCTTTATTTAAGGAATAAAATAACAAATTCTCTCTCCTCCCTTAGCCTCCCTTCTCTCTCCTCTCTCCTCCCATTTCCTCTCGTCCGTTCAAATGTGACAGTGGTTGTGGTGGCGCTTCATGGTGGTGGAATATTCCCTAAACAAAGGAATATACCTTAAAATTATCACTATTAAAAATTTAACCTCGACTCATGTTTATATTTGGGATTTTGAAACTCTCATGTGTACTGGAGGGATTTCGTAAATTTTCGTAAATATCGTTGGGAATTTCCCTAAACAAAAACTTAATACTTCCTCCGTATCAAAATAAACACAACGATTTGACACTTTTTCTCTCTACTTTATGTCAAATCGTTGCGTTTATTTTTATACGGAGGAAGTAATAGAAAGTTGTTACTTTTTCTTTTTTTGTATTTAATTTTTTAGCATATTATTTGTGTCGGCTTTTTTTCTTATCGATCTTTGTCAATGTTGCATTCTTTTTTTCAATTTTTTTTCAATTTTTTTCCACATAACTTAATCACTGTGAACAATTTAAATAAATCGTTTTTGTCATTGTGAATAGTGAATAGTTTACTGATGTTTATAGAATAAAATTTGTCGATCAATTTCTCTGATAGTGTTCTTTAAAAATTCTTAACTAAAGTTCTTAACCTTTTTTTAATTTTATTTTTTGTTGCATATTAGTCCAGTTGATTATTTTTAGAAGTTGTTCTAAAAATTTAACTCCATGAAATTTAATGCATATTTTGATAAACATGCTTTAAGTAAAAATTTGATTGATTCTTTTTTGAAACTGTTATGAAAATTTAACTCCATGAAATTTAATGCATATTGTGTTAAACATGCTTTAAGTAAAACATTAAAGGTGGATACACATACCTTGTTGAAGTGTTATGCGGAGATGTCGCAACGGAGTCTTATGCAAAGATGCCGCAATGGAGTTTGACAATCGGAGAAGTGTAAATTTCTTAGTTTTGAATGTGAGTATCTTGATCGTAATTGTTATTAGGATTTTTTGTTGAAAACACCCACAACTTTTGTAGGTTTTGTCAAAAACCCCCTTACTTTTGGTTTTTTTTAAAAAACCCCCACAACTTTGCCACCGTTATTGATAGCACCCCCAAAACTTGTTTTTCGTCGAATTTCTCCGTTATAGGGGCCCACAACTCCATTTTCCCTCTTAAATGACCTGTGAAAAGTCACAGATACCCCCATTTAACTCACCCCCAACCAATTATCCTTTCATACTCTCCTCTTTATTTTCGATTCTCTTCAATTGTATCTTTTCATTCGTTCAAGGTGCTGATTTCAATCTTCAATTCATCGATAACTATCAACCCTTATGTTTCACAACAAGAAAACCAACGATTACCGACCGTCTAAAACAAACCAAAAACGATCGGTAAAAACGCGGAAACGGTCGGAAAAAGGTTAATGGTCGGTAGTTGACGGTCGGCAATACAATGGTCGGTAATTAAGAGTTTACCGACCGCTCAACGTCGGAAAATAATTACCGATCGTTACGTTTAGCAGACGTTGAATTGCGTCCGTCAACAACGGTCGGTAAACATAGCATCACCGACCGTTAAACGGTCAGTAAGTCTGTTTCCCGCCATTGCCAAATTCAGAGATTAAAAAAAATTTGAAAATTAGGATTACCGACCGCCTGGACGGTCGGTAATGGTCAAAGATCAGAGTTGTTTGACCATTACCGACCGCCTGGACGGTCGGTAATCCTAATTTTTTTTATTTTTTTTATGCTTTAATTCCCTGTAAAATGATGCAATTACGAAATAATTTAAACACTACGTTTCAATACTCCGAAGTGCAATGATCCATTAACCTGTACGTAGCATTTCATCAAAAGGCAAATGTGGCAACAAAATGTGTTTAGTCGTTTGTTCTAACACATCAAAACGCAAAATGTTTTTATAAATGCTTACATACACATCCTAACTCCTAACACAACACTAAAGTCCTATTTGGCACAGGATGTCGGAGGGTCATGAGGGCCGTCGTCTCTACGAGGGAAAGGAGTGCTACTGCACTGCTGGCTGAAGATCTGGTTGTAGCGGTCCAATGTGGCCTGCAACTGCAAGATATACTCATCTCGAGCRTGTAAAGTCTCCGAACGCTCTCGCTCCAAGGCAAGCCGCTCCTGCTCAACCTTCAGACGCTCCCTCTCTAACTCTATCCTGGCTCGCTCGGACTCCTCCAGTCGCTGAGAAAGCTGAGAAATAACAGAAGGACTCCAAGTGGTACGTCCAACACAATGGCCAGTTTACGTTGGTTGCAGAATAGAATATGATAGAGCAATTATTCGTGCTTGCAAACAAGTGGCATTCTTGTGATATGAAGGTAACTATGTTGAATCTTGTAAGTTTACGGACTCACAATTTCAATAGGTTTCTTTCCATAACTATTTTCGTTGCTTTAAATCGATGGTAATTTGGAGGAGCACATTCTTTCTTCAATCAAAACCTCACATAGCCAAAGATGATATTTGGAGTAGTGTCATGCTGAGTTCTGGATTGGTTTAGTTAAATGTGGTGCAGAGAATGACGATGATGAGTTTATACGTGCTCTTGCTATGGGCCCGAGACAAGTTAAAAGTCGGAACCAATTCTTTGTCCAGGATACATTCCACATTATGATTATGGCAAGAACCAGGGCACCATGAACTATGGGGTATGTGTAGAAAGTCATGGATGAAGATTCGACACTTGGCATCCTTGGAGGACGTTTATCGATATTAGTTACGCAATGGGAATGAGACAGTTTACTCAAAACAATTTTGTTGAAGTGTAGTTGATGGACTCTATCTAAGGGTATGAACATTCCACCGAGCAATACAAACTTGTTTGAAGTTAATCATACCAAGAGATACCACAAAGTATTACCTTTCGTTTTGTATAATCAAGTAAACTCAGTGGTAACTAATCACGCGTATCTAGCTTAAGCGGTGACTTGGTGAAATGGTGGCTGTTTTTAAAACAAAGGCAAGATCGGAAGTGGATGACCTGATTGATTTGGAAATTTGCAAGAAGATATATTTGTTTCTCGCCGGTTCTTTGTGCTCGAGACAGGGGCTTGTCGGGTACCTATCAAAATAACTAGTTAAAATAACTAATGTAGCTAGTGGTAACAGGGTCGAATCCACCAAGGAAACAACAATTAATTATTAACTAATAAAAGATCTAGATTAGTAAAAGAGCTTTGATTGATTAATATTGACTACTACTTAATGAAACAATGAATTAAATAAATAAACTAATAATAGACTAGTCTAAGGGCTTGGTTATATAGCAGTTAATTGAGAGCAAATTGGGCATCAACAATTCTAAATGGCCATTAAACAGGAACAAGAGCTCTCCATGCAGGAATCTCCCAATGAATACCATGGTACATACTCTAAGCCTGAGATGATCTTTTCACGGAACCATAGGAGCATAAGTCGCTCTATTCTTCGTCTATCTCGACTGTTGAGCTTACTTTATTTGTGTTTATAAGTTCTCGAAATTTCGCTGCGCATAGATCACTAGACTCTAGCTTGTGATACGCAAATCAGCTCTAGAGAATACGAACGATTTATAGTGATGGTGAGGACAGTCTCGTGACGGAAATTGAGATCAACATGAAGATAATCACAAGTATAATAGGGTAATTGCTAGTTGTAGAATTATAAATGGTGCAAGGCCATGAAAATGGAATCAATCTAACTTAATTTTAATATTCGAAATCCATAGATGTGCTATAGGAAGTCCGCCTCATACAGTACTCGGCTCTTAGAAAATCCTTACAGTCCTCACTACTCTTCTGAATTAATGACCTTCCTGAGCATAAACGTAATTTGTGAGTAAAGGCAGTAAATAAGAAGTAAAAGAGGATATAATTCAGAAAGGCAAGTTGTATACAAAGTAGACTGGCTAGAATAGATTGATAGTTATTCAGATTCAGAAAGAACTGGTATAAAAAGTGTTGCGTGTCTCTAGAAACTAAGCAAATTAGGTAATGCAAAAGATAGATAATAACACATCTGTAAAATAGCGAATTGATAAGACAAGCGAATTAAATTGAAGAAAAAATGGTAATTTAACCTAAAAGAATGATTGCAATGAGTAGAAGGTGAAATGTAATAATCTCGGAACTATTTTAATTGTAGAAGTTGTGTAAGAAAGAATGTAGCTTTGAGTGGGTTTCGGTTTGAGCATGATTTGCAAATATTAACAGTAATGGAGTTTGAGCTGTACTCTTTCTCTCCTACTTGCAATACTTATGTAGTTGTACCTCAGGACAAGTTAATAAGATTAAAAGATAGCACCGATATCACATTTTGAATATTTATACGCCCTTAAATAATCCTCCAAGTAATACAAATAAGTTTTATAATTACAAAGCTCTATAGCACCTGGAAAACTGAAATAAATATATGCCAGTTCAATCCTAAGACACCGCGCGACGTGGGAAAGTCGAGGCAGATATATAATTCCAAATAGGACTTAAATGAAACGTATAGAGCCTGCTAAAGAGATCGGATTATGAAGTCGATCGATCGTTTTAAATTCTTGGGACAGTGTTTCGTAATAAAGGGGAGAATTTGCGTGATTGTGGGCTATATGTCTGCGAAGAGCTTAGGTTCTATATACTTTAGAAGCACTCCTCTTGGTTGGGTCCAAATTGGTTTAGCGTGCAGGACCTATACTCAAATTAACATAGAATTCCTTTCTGGAATGTCTAGATTATAACTCAATGCAGTTTGTGTTAATCGCTCCAATTTCCTGTTAGTATTTCGAAAATTGTATTCTTATTTGGTCCCAGCTAAAGTAGTAGTACTGTTTAATACAAGTAGAGAAAAAACGTGTACAAATAAATTACGTAATTTGGCGGCTTGAGAAGGAGGAACCGATAGTTCTAATCATTTTATCAAGCTCCATCTAATCCTTGCTCATACTTCTCCTAATGCCTATAACTCGTAGTGCTTCGAAAAAATAGTACGTCATCCTACAAATATCCATTCATCAAACTATTCAATTCGTAAAGATTTCACATGTTAATCGGTCACAATTATAACTTCATTCTCTCGAACAATAACATCAGTATGCTTAGATTAGCATATAAGTCTTGTAACTCTTTAAAAAGCCTATAAAACTCATATTCAATATAGCAAGCTTGTTAAGTAATTGATAGTTTAGTGCAACCATATTTTTACTCTCTCAGCTACACTAAACATCATGCAACTATCTCCACTCACTCGCTAATTAGCATATTAAATAATGACTACGGTGTAATTGCTGGTTCACGTCTAAGCAGCTTAAACATAGATTTCATCTATCGGGTCTAAACACGTTCAACCATATAAAACGCGCAATTAACATCGGTCAGAGCACTATCTAGATACGTCGCAATATGATTGACTATCCGTAATAAGGCTTCATTGAATCGCCAATTACAAATTGAGTCCTGAGAAGTAATCTTCATTTAGCCGTTCATATTCCTCGCATAACTTAGTAAATCTATTGTTCTTCATGTCTAACTCAAATAATCATCTAACTAGGCTCATAAGAGTAAGAGCACGAGGCGTGAATGAACGGCATTATCGTTGATAGTGAATCAAGATCTTACACGTTTCACCACTATGACAACTAGTCTCCCTCTCCAGTATTGTTCGTCAGGGGTGGGCTCGATATAAAATGAGAACTGAACACGCACACATATTATCCGCAAATCAACCACCTCAATAGGTAGGCCACATGGCATAAATGTGCACATGAATCAACTTTTCGTGGGCCTAAAATACTAAAGGCACTCTCCCATCGTCACAACCCTCATGTGTATTGAAAGGGTTAACGAAAGATTAGATAATCTAGCAGAATGCACCTACAAGTGGGGATATGGTTATACTGCGGAGTAAGTTTCCTATACACAACTCGGTCTGAACACATTGTAATTCGGAAAGAGTATTTGGCCCACATACTTATCTCATGGAGACTCATGAAGCCTGATTGTCAATATTGTTATATCAACCGCTGAGTGACTTTGATTTTAATTTTAGCCCTTGATGAATTGCGTAGTGGTTGCTACAAGTGTTTAAGAGTGGCTACTCTGGTTAATTTTGGGAAACTGATGTGTCATGCCTAAAAGTCTATGCTTTCTATATCTTAATAGAGATAGCATTATATCCAAGTCATCACACTCAAATCACAACACTATACCGGCATAATCAATTTTGTTAAGGTGTTCATAGATGCATATTGACATTACTTCAAAGCAAACTCCAAGCTCGAATAACCAAAAACCATCCAACTCCAAGAACCGCGACACACATCATCATCTATTTTTAATTTTACAACAGACCAAGTCAAAGTCATTATATGATTAATAAACTATAAAATAAAACTTATTTTTTGGATTTTTTGGATTTTTTTACGTTTTTTTTTTTTTTGAGTAGCAATAATAAACTAACTTTTTGCCTTGCACTATACATGAAACGATGAAATACTCAGCTAAGGAACCAATATGAAACACATACCCACCCCAATCTACGGACCAATCACAGCCCTCCAATAAAAACACCACATAAAACATCACATCCCTACACAAATATCTCTCACCAAGCCAAACTTGGGTTACTCGAGACAATGGCCAATAATAGGTTGAATGTAAGGTAATCAATGAAATGAAAGGATTCAGGCTCAAAATCAGGGATCTAAGGGATATAATTTTCTAACACTGAAGCACGGCTTCTAACATGAAAGCCTCCTATATGCTCAAACATTTGACAACATAGCCAACTAGACATAGTAGCTAAGCCAAGCTAAGAGGATAGTGAAACCGGGACTAGCACACAGAAAGAATATGAATGATTATCAATTAAGCTCAAATCCTCTCAAGCTCAGTTCTTCCTCGTTCCAAAGATACATCAGGCTAGTCATATAAGTCAAATCAGTCAAGGAATCAGAAAAAACCACAAGTTCCCAAGGTCGAGTTCAAGCATCACAAGCATAACACATTTTTCCCAATGGGAGCAGGGAGCATGTTTTTACAGAGAATCTATTTTATTTTCTAAGCTACACTATGAAGCAATACATTTTTTTTGGTTGCAAGTAACTCCCATCCTAATGAGTGGTACAAACCTTGCAACTATCCTAGAAAGCAATTAAACTATACTATAAAGCGATAAACTTACCTCAAATCGCTAAGCGTGCGCTTGACAAATTCTCCCCCAAGCCACCTTTGCAATGCCCTCAGTGCAAAGGAACGAAGTATATCAAGTCGCATCACCAATACATAGTGGAAAGAACGAGGAATGAGAAGATCTGACATGTTTTTCGGCAATTTTTTCTGGACTGAAAACAAAAAGTGCCCAGAAATACCACTTTAGGAGCGAATTTGGCAAAATAGGGTGGTGCCCATACTTGTAGTGGTCTTCTTAGAATGGTCGTTCCAGTCAGAAAACATACTCTTTAACTCCGATTCGAGATGTTTGAAAATTTCGCGAAAACCCCCGACCGATCGGTTTAACCCAAATCCGATCGGTTTCACCTGCACATTAGTCAAATTTCGATAATTTCCCTCATCCTCACTGTCACATAAAAGCTCTTATACTACAACTACACTAGCTACATACTATTTTACAAAGCATTAAACTGGGTTGCCTCCGCAAAGCGCTTGTTTAACGTCGTTAGCTCGGCTCTTATATCCAAACAATATAATCAGAAGATTCAAAGCCCTGAGTAGCTTGTCAAATTCCCCTGCAAACATGTTGACGCTACATAGGCTGGGTAAAGGCACCTTAATTAGCTCAAAAGAAGTTGGATTTACAAACAAAAATCAAAAGAAAAACAAAAGAAAAAGGGAAATTAAAGAAGAGATGAGAATTTCACTACAGTCAGTTCCTCATTGGATAAAATTGATTAAAGAATGAGACATAAACATTACCTCCACTATAAATCATAGTCATGTGAGGAACATATCCAACATTGGAAAAGAATTATGAAAAGATAAGGGAGCAGGCTCAACTTTAATAGTATCACTAACAACCTTACTCTCAACAACAACACTTCTTCAAAGAATGTGTAGCCAAAAGATCTAAATTATTAGTTGATTCCTCAACTAATGATTTTTAACTAATGGATTTAAACATTCTCATGAATACTCATCATTCCTCCATCTCCTCATTTCGGTCATCCTCATTAGAGCCAACATAATTAGACACTTACTTTCTCAAACCATCCATCATATAAATCATCATCATTGAACATTTTTGCTCATTAGATAACTGAGAGAATTTAATCGTTGTTGTAGACAACGTTGACTCTCAACAATGTCACTTACTTTCAACTTGAAACTTTCCTGAATTCTTCTTTTGACAACTGATAAATTTTCTCTGACTTTCCTGAAAATCTTTCATTAAAGCATAAGTTCTGCTATTTCGTTGGATGGTTCAGGAATGTATGTTTCATATCAAATTGAGGAGAAGAGTTATAAGCATGCAATATCGAACCATTGTGAGGACAAAGGATACATCATGGTCATAAGTGTACGCAATTAGAACAATAATAAGAAGGTGATAATATATATTGTAGTACTATTGTGGTGTAATTGTTAGAGTTGGATCAACATGGAATTTCATCTTCATCATCATAGGTCTCGCTAGCTATTGGCATTAACAATTCAAACCTTCTTTGGCGTTAATCTTTCAAATTGATATTACACTTATATTCTAACAGAGTTTTGTTACCTGGTTTCTCAGCACCCATATACACAAAACATAACTCAATTCGCTATAGGAATGGTGTGACCAATGAAATCCAAAGCCTATCAATATATCGCAATACACTTCATCCTCAAATTGAGGAAAAAGAAAAGGAATCTCAAAGTTTTCAACATACTAAAAATTAAAATTTAGTCATATGTAAAAATATAAAATAAAAAAAATAAGAAAAATAATCTAGACTCAATTAATTAACAATTAATATGCCGCTTCCCCGCAACGGCGCAAAATTTGACAGGCTTGTCGCGTACCTATTAAAACTAACTAATGTAGCTAGTGGTAACAGGGTCGAATCCAAAGGAAACAACATTAATTATTAACTAATTAAAAGCATCTAGATAGTAAAAGAGCCTTTGATTGATTATATTGACTACTACTAATGAAAGCAATGATTAATAAAAATAAACTATATAGACTAAAGTCTAGGGTATGGTTCACTATAGCAGTAATTGACAGCAAATTGGCATCAACAATTCATAACATGGCATAATCAAACAGGAACAAAGCTCTCTCGAATCAATTGAACCATAGAACTACTCCTAACCTATCTCTCGACCTAGGAAAGGTATCTCTCGACCTAGGAAAGTCTCATTCTCACTATTGATGTTGATCTTGTTCTAAGTCTCAATCGTAGATCTAGAGACTTGTGACTAATCGATTAAGCAATTAGTCGGGCCCTACGAAATTGATTAAATGAATAACAATCTAATAGGAATTTGATTAAAAGTCAAGCCATGATTGACATCAACCAATTATTAATCATTCATATTGCTATAGATCCCAATCGCTCTAGAAATTACACTACTCGCTATAATAATTAAACATGATGATTGTAATTGGGAAAGACTAATCAAAGTAAAGAATAATTAAAAGCAATAATAAAACCTAGAATAATTGAAAGTAATAATCAAGAACCTAAAATAATTCAAAACAATAATCAAAGCATAACAATTAAAAGCAATGAAACAATTAAAGAAGAAAATATTCCAAAGAATGATTGCAATTGATGAATGAATGAATGATTTTTATTGAAAGTGCAAAAGTTAGGGTTTTGACACAAATAGTATTGGGGATTTTTCTCTCCTTGAAATTAATTAATGGAATAAAAGATTAAATAGATAACAAATTATGATTTTTCCTTAAATACTCCTAAAAACTAGATAGAAAAGCTTGCTCCTAATTACAATATGCCATTACTAAAACCCAGCAAGGAAAGCCATATAATCAATAAAAACGACCCCAACTGATCGGAATTAATGAAAGCGATCGTTCGCGACAGTTCGCGAGATTCGCAGGGCTATCTTGCGAAGGCATAATCTGAGCCCTGGTGGTCCAATAAGGCGTGCGACCTATCAAATCAAAGCTCTCGAAGTCTGTTCCAATGCAGTTGGAAATCGCTCCAATCCGACGTACGAAACTTGACTTATGGTCAGAAGAGTGAGCAGTGTCAAAATCGATGCTCTGCAACGATCAATCTCCACGTAGCTCCACTCTAACTCCTTGCTACTTCCCTAAAGCTCGTAGTGTCGAAAATGAGCCAAATCATCCAAATCAATAAAGAAACCTGAAACTCATTAACACTGAACAAACAAATTAGTAGCAAAGACAGCCTTAAAAGGCCAAAAACCATTCAATATAGCAAGAGAATGAGAGAAAAACCATATATCTATACACTACATCATGCTCCGAATGAGATTCTAGATTATGATGGTCAAGTGAATGATGGAGATGAGGAAGAGGTTGTTGTAGAGCAAGTGATAGTGACGAGATAAAAGTGACAATAGTGATGATAGATAGTATCGATGAGGAAGATTATATCACGACTATGAAGATGACGAGAAGATTTGTTTGACATCAATTAGTTTGTTTTATATGTTTAGTTGATATGATTGTAAACTTTTTCTAATTATTGCAACACTTCTAGTTTGAGTTATGTGTAAGATTCATTTGAATACTTAAGTATTTTCTATTCCATCTTGTTTTTGTCTTTGATTGTATTTAGTTTTGCACATATTATTTTATATTTGTTACTAATTATAACTTGCAGATGTCTGAGGATCAGCGTACCCCTAATGGGGAGGGGGGAACAAGGGCAGGAGGAGCAGGCTAATGGTGAACAGCAACAAGGAAGATGGGAGGACTGGAGATTGGACTACCGGAATATGGTATAAAACATTTTAACGGTATTTTGTTAATTATTTTTTCATCTATATGTTTTGTTAAAGTTGTTATTGAATTGTTGTTTGTAAGGTTCACCAACAACATGGCATTACTAGAGACATAACAGCGTGTTCCATGCTTATTTCACCATCCATGGACATGCTACTCGAAGGTCGACTCGCCACTAAAGATCATTGGTTCAAATTTTCATTGGTGGGCCTATGTTATGTTCAAGTAGCTTACTTATTTTTTTTAATGTAGTACAATGGTGACTGAAATTTGTATACTAAGATATATGTTTTCTTTGTGCAACATTATTACATGTAGGAATTCAAATGGAGGCCGGAGATGGAGACGCAGGTTAGGCGACACTTTGACATGAAAGTCGGGCATCGACTGAAAGATCTGCACTACCAGCACACTAAGGGAGAATGGTGGTGTTTGCCCCCCATGGATGCTAAAAAAGTCATGACGATGTGAAAAATTGTGACAAGGATATTACAAAGAACGGTCTCAGAAGCAATCAAAGAATAGGCGAGGTGGAACTTAGCAAACAAAGTACAATCCTCACATTGTGCTGGCTTTATTTGGGCCGCCGAGTGGCGAAGAGATTTGGTAAGTAGCGTATTATTTATTTTGAGAAACTGTTTTTATAATGTAACCTAATCCAAACATTCATTTGCTTTCTAAGGCTGCGAATGGAGTATTCTACTGCTCGCGAGTTGTTTCTTGATACGCACACGAAAAATGGAGTGCCTGTAGCGACAAAGAAAGCAAATCAAGGTAAATTCCTAATCCAATGGCTTTTTTGTCTTCACTCGCCTAAATGAGCCATTTTGAGTTTTTGCGTGTCAACCATAAAACAAGTTTTAGAAGCTTAAGTGACTTATGTTAGACATGTTTATGCTTTAAAACCTTGTAATGAGTTGAAAGTGTATAAGTTGGGAGCCGAAAATGGCCGAAATGGCTAAAATGAGCTATTTTGATTTTTTGAGTGTCTAAACCACTAAAACAAGTTCTTAGGAAGCTTAGTGATTATGTTAGACATGTTTTGCTTTAAAACCTGTAATGAGTTTGAAAGTGTATAATTTAGGAGCGAAAATGGCCGAAAATGAGCTATTTTGAGTTTTGAGTGTCTAACCACTAAAACAAGTCTAGGAGCTTAAGTGACTTATGTTAGACATATTATGCTTTAAACCTTGTAATGAGACGAAAGTGTATAAGTTAGGAAGCGAAAATGGCCGAAATGGCCTAAATGAGGTATTTTGAGTTTTTGAGTGTCTAAACCACTAAAAAGTCCTAGGTAGTTTAGTGACTTATGTTAGACATGTTGATGCTTTAAACTTGTAATGGGTTGAAAGTGTGTAAATTAGGAGCGAAAATGGCTAAAATTGAGCTATTTTGAGTTTTGAGTGTCTAAACCACTAAAACAAGTCTTAGGAAGCTTAAGTGACTTATGTTAACATGTTATGCTTTAAAACCTTGTAATGGGTTGAAAGTGTGTAAATTAGGAGCAAAAATGGTCGAAAATGGCCTAAAATGAGCTATTTGAGTTTTGAGTGTCTAAACCACTCAAAAAGTCTTAGGAAGCTTAAGTACTTATGTTAGACATGTTTATCTTTAAAACCTTGTAATGAGTTGAAAGTGTATAAGAAATGGCGAAATGGCCGAAATGAGCTATTTTTGAGTTTTGAGTGTCTAACCACTAAAACAAGTCTTAGGAAGTTAAGTGACTTATGTTAGACATGTTTATGCTTAAACCTTGTAATGGGTTGAAAGTGTGTAAATTAGGCGCGAAATGGGACTAAAATGACCAAAATTCCTAAAATTTATATATGTTGTTCCTATTGTTTATTCCTTATGTTTATGCTAATTATTTATTGTAGAAACATATGTGAAAATCTTGCTGAAAGTCAGTCGAAGGATCACAAGTTAACCCTAACAGGTTTTCTTCGAGACTGTCGGTGGGAGGAAGAAGGGAAAAGTGTCTGGTTTGGGTACGGTGGAGATTTTACTAACGAGAGGTAGAGTAGCGGTTTAGGTACTTTCTTT
>SNQN01007015.1:0-35422 GCA_008642245.1 Bassia scoparia
TAGCTGCAGAGAAAGTGATGGTGTGTGTGGCAGAGCTGGATGTATTGAGGGACAGGGGGTGCTACTACAAGAAGGCATTGATGAAGAGTGGCTTCAAGGGAAGTATTGAAATGTTTGAGAGCCCAGGTGAGGACCATGTGTTTCACTTGAGCAATCCAACCTCTGATCACGCTGTTSAACTAATGGGGAAGACCGTTAACTTCCTCAACTCTTAGCTTCTTAATTATTGTTGGYCTAAAMCTTTGTTMTTCTGTGTTAGTTGGACTTTCGTTATCAAGCAACGTTGTTGACTTSTTGTGCTWTGATATGCCTCTATTTTGAACAAAATTGGAATTAATATGTAACACAACAAGAGTTCCTTTTTATGATTGGCTTACTTTGGTTTGGTTCTATTCCATGTTTTTAGTTCAGAGCCTAATGATGGTTGTTGTGAGCTTAGTGCCCAAAATTTTCTATTGGGCATAATTATCGGAGTTCAAGGCTTAGGCTCTCTTTGTTTTGGAGGAAAATTATTTTCCRATTTTTCATTGTTTGTTTGGTTCAATTCAAAGAAAATGAAAAGTTGTGTGAAAAACTATTTTTCATTCATAAGTTAAACATTTTCCTTTCAAAAACAAAGGAAAACAAMTTTACTTTATTTTCTTAAGCATGGTTTATTCAAAGAAATAAAAGAAAAGGAGTTTAGGTAAACAATAATTTTTCATATAAACAAACAATAAAAAGTAATTTTATTTTCAATTTTCCTTCGGAAATTTTTTTCCATAAAAAATCATTTTTCATTGAAAATTATTTTCTTCCAAAACAAACAGAACTTTAATGATCATTGGTGCATGATTTTTCCGATTAACTAATGATATTCCTAAGCCTCTTGCGCAATACCTACCACTTTCAGGCTTTCACCCCTTTTCAAAATATTGCAATAACTGAACTAGCTTCACCCATTATTACACGGAGAAAAGGTCTGCAGATTGAGGAGATTTTAGGGAAACAAATAAAAGAAACAATAATTTTTCATATAAATAAACAATGAAAAAAAATATTATTTTCAATTTTCCTCCGGAAAATGTTTTCCATAAAAATTCATTTTTCACTGAAAATTATTTTCTTCCAACACAAACYGAACCTTAATGATCGTTGGTGCATGATTTTTCCGATTAACTAATGATATTCCTAGCCTCTTGCGCTGTCTCTTATACACATCTAGATGTGTATAAGAGACAGACTACAAGAAGGCATTGATGAAGAGTGGCTTCAAGGGAAGTATTGAAATGTTTGAGAGCCCAGGTGAGGACCATGTGTTTCACTTGAGCAATCCAACCTCTGATCACGCTGTTCAACTAATGGGGAAGACCGTTAACTTCCTCAACTCTTAGCTTCTTAATTATTGTTGGGCTAAAGCTTTGTTGTTCTGTGTTAGTTGGACTTTCGTTATCAAGCAACGTTGTTGACTTSTTGTGCTWTGATATGCCTCTATTTTGAACAAAATTGGAATTAATATGTAACACAACAAGAGTTCCTTTTTATGATTGGCTTACTTTGGTTTGGTTCRATTCCATGTTGTTAGTTCAGAGCCTAATGATGGTTGTTGTGAGCTTAGTGCCCAAAATTTTCTGTTGGGCATAATTATCGGAGTTCAAGGATTAGGCTCTCTCTGTTTTGGAGGAAAATTATTTTCCCATTTTTCATTGTTTGTTTATTTGGTTCAATTCAAAGAAAATGAAAAGTTGGGTGGAAAACTATTTTTCATTCATAAGTTAAACATTTTCCTTTCAAAAACAAAGGAAAACAAMTTTACTTTATTTTCTTAAGCAAGGTTTATTCAAAGAAATAAAAGAAAAGGAGTTTAGGGAAACAATAATTTTTCATATAAACAAACAATAAAAAGCAATTTTATTTTCAATTTTCCTCCGGAWAATGTTTTCCATAAAAAATCATTTTCCATTGAAAATTATTTTCTTCCAAAACAAACAGAACTTTAATGATCATTGGTGCATTATTTTTCCGATTAACTAATGATATTCCTAAGCCTCTTGCGCAATACTTACCACTTTCAGGCTTTCACCCCTTTTCAAAATATTGCAATAACTGAACTAGCTGCACCCATTATTACATGGAGAAAAGGTCTGCAGATTGAGGACATTTTAGGGAAACAAATAAAAGAAACAATAAGTTTTCATATAAATAAACAATGAAAAAAAAAATATTATTTTCAATTTTCCTCCGGAAAATGTTTTCCATAAAAATTCATTTTTCACTGAAAATTATTTTCTTCCAACACAAACAGAACCTTAATGATCGTTGGTGCATGATTTTTCCGATTAACTAATGATATTCCTAGCCTCTTGTGCGATACCTACCCCTTTCGGGCTTTCACCCGTTTTCAAAAAATTGCAATAATTGAACTAGCTGCACCCATTACACGGAGAAAAGGTCTGCAGATTAAGGAGATGACAAGCAAAATTTAATGTTTACTATCAAATTTAATCTCAAACACTATGGATTAAACAACAAAGCCATTAAAATAATATACTCCATCTGTTCCTTAATATTCATGTCACTTTTAATTTTTTTTTACTATTGACATGTGTAGAGAATCTTGTAAATAACTATTGATGTATAAGGATAAATACAGTGATGTGGGATCTTATTTGGTTTGTATTAATGAGTAGATTATTAATATTTAATCATTATAATTTTTACAAATGAATAATTAAAGATATAGACGATACAAAACATGCATTGAGAAGCGAATGAATAACATTCTGGAAGAAAAGGAGTAACCGAGTAATAACAAAAATAATAGTATTAAAAGCAAAAAAACACAAAATGGGACCAACGTGGGCCCCAATCTATGGGAAAAAGAGAYGGGAAAAAAATGTATGCCATGTAAATAAAAAAGCTTTCTACGTGATTTTTAAAGTCGTTTGCGAAAATCGAAAATTCGTCTATGTAAATTAAAAAAGTGTCGAGTTTGATTGGTTTCCTTGGTTTATATGATAGTAACTCTACTCCTCTAGTATTAAAGATGAAAGTCTATAATCTCTATCTATCTATGTTATATAAAAAGCCAAACACCCCAAATTGGTCACGATAACTTTTGTGTGGATCCTTTTTGCCCAAAGATACTATAAATAACATTATAACTAAATTTAAAAAGTGTAAATAAAAAGAAATATCTTATCCAAAAAGTTCAAAACAATAAATTAGATGACTATTTAAAAACAAAAGAAAACAAAAAATATCTAACATAATAACATCCAAAATACAAAAATAGAAAATAAAAGAATATATATCTATAAAAATATAAAAAAGATAAATTAAATAACTAAAAAAAACAATAAAATAAAAAACGGAAATATCTAACAACTTAATAGCATCTAGATATAAAAACAACAATAAAAATATACTCCCCTCCGTTCCTTAAAGTCCTACCATATATATTTGGTGTAAAATATGGAAAAATATAATATAAAAGTGGGGTTAAAAAGTAAATTTAGATGGGAGAGAGAAACAATAAATGCCATGTTTAATACAGACATGAGTGTATTGCAAATTGCTATGAGGTTCCATCTATGGGCCATCACAATTAAAAAAAATAATATAAGGTTTCCTAAATGAGATAAAGTGAGATGGTAGACTAAGAACGTCCAAGATGAGGGAAGTGGTGAGAACCAAAACGTGAAAAGAGTATATCTTATCCTAAAACTTTAAAAAATTAAATAACTAAATATAAAACAGTAAATCAAAAAGAAATATCCAACAATTTTATAACTTCTAGATCTAAAAAAACAATAAAAAATAATCTATCCAAAACCTAAATAGAAAAATAGAAAAAATCTTATGTAAATAAAATTAAATAAATAACAAAAAACATAAAAAATTACTTCTTCTATCTTAAAAAATGTTAGTTTTAAAAATAAAAAAAACCCTATATGTCATTAAACAAAAAAAACAAAGTATAATCCTTACTTAAAATACAAAAAAAAAAAAACATTGAATATTTTAAAGGCTATCTTACCTTGTTATATAAAAGTCAAGGGAGCAATGAAATCCACTTTAATTAAATACCTAACTACCTTTCACTTGAGAAATTATATAACACAATCATGTATCGGTTTTTCTAATGGTCGCCCAAGGGCACACGTTAGTGCAACAAATTTATTATATAATATTTGATTCAAAATATCAAAAAAGTTAAAAAAGGTGAGTTTTAAAATACATGGTGAGGGAGATAATATTACGAAGTACTTACTTTATAATAAAGGATATATCTCTTTGTAATAAAGAATAAAAAAAAAAATCTACTTTTTAAATTTCAAAGTTTTTGATAGAAACAAAATTATATGTTGAATTTGTTACACTAACATGTGCCCATGAGTAACGTTAGAAAAACCGTTAATAGTAATATGCATAAACTTTCTAAATTAACTATTGTATATATTTAATATAAAAAAAGTGTCAACCAACTTATAAGTGATCAACAAAGGAAATGATGGAGGAAGTTTTATAAATTAGCAAATACTTAAATCCAAATACGTAGACCAATTAATATTAACTTATTTAATTAATTCCATAAATAAACCAATTAATACAATGACATACAATGAAATTTCAAAATTGAACAACAAATCACTATTTCTCTAATTTAATTTAAAAGTGTTAGTTATTTTATTGTCCAAAAAAAAAACTCATTTTCTTGACCTACATAATCAACTCAAATACTTTTCTAATTTTGTTTTTTATGGGAAGAAATAAAGATTTCATTAATAAGAAAAAGTCAAAGATACTTACAACCAATGAAAAGAAAAAAATCACAAGAATACGAAATACTTAGAACTGGTTACTTGCAGATTCGATTTAAAATAGTTTTAATAAATCTTCATCCAATACAATACACTATGTGAGTTCAACTCTAATCGGTATACGTCTGTTGATGCGTAGATGTTTGGGTGAATGTACTTTTGTGATTTTCAAATATTCTTTCTGAAATTGTGAAACCTAAATTTTAGTACCCGTATTATTTTACTAAAGATAATTGAATTTTACTATATGAAAATTTAACGTTTCAATTGAATTTTAGTAATTTGTTAAATGTATGTAATTTTTAGTTTTTTTTCGAGTGATAGGTTTAAAATAAAGTAACGTAAGGTAAGCAAGAAATGTATAAGTAAAAAATGATTTTCTTGGATACCGCCCCTCATTAGGAGGATACATAAGGTAAAAATGTCAAAATAAAAGGGGCTGAGGCAGCCTAAAAAACATAAGGATATATGAATGAATCGAACCCAATTTTTTTATGCGTGCTAGGACTTAGGAGGCTACTGGATTCAATACTAATATAACTTCGTATGTATGAGTGTATCATCAGTCACACATCATTTGATTGTAAAGAAAACGTTAATGTATAAAATAGATTTGAAGGGAAGCAATCAAACGTTTATATATAATATATATGGCGAGGGAGTATTCAACATCCGACTACTCAGTGGCAAGAGCGGAAGACTGTAGTGGGAAACCTCAGCTATCTTTAGGTCGCTGGTTCGATTCCGGCAGGTCGGATATCTTTTGCACTTTTTGGTCTTTTTCTTCCTAACTCGAACCCCCCTCCCCAAAAAAAATAAAAAATAGAAAAATCCTTAATGCAAAGCTCATATTTGGAGAAAATTAGGAGAACAAATTTTATTTATATCTTTAGAATAACAATGAAACATAACACAATATACTTTGTCATGTAATCCTCCGTTCCAATTTGTTTTTAACATTTCTATTTTTGTTGTTTCCTTTTATTCTTTACATTTTTTTTTCATATTTTATTTTTTTACCCATTAATGTTACTTTTACCCCTAAAATAATTAATATTACTTCTTATTTACTCACCATTCTTGATTTTCTACACAAACTTATTTCATCTCCTCATTTTTAAATATAAAAATATTTAATTTAATTTTATTGCACACATCTCAAACAAATAAATATATAGAACAATACCACTTATAAGTGATACTAACATAATCTATCCAAATACTAATTTTCCTTAATTGATGTGTAATTTTACAAACGTGAAAACAAATCGGAACGAATGAAGTATTATTTTGGGTTTGTGCGAATGTGTCACGTACTAGGCGGTACATATTAATCGTCTAGTAATTTTGTGAAACAAGCACTTCATCAATTAACTTGGCTAAGTTATTGTAAGAGGAGCCCCCAAGCCTAGCAGCAGTTTCAGCTTCACTCTTCCATTCCTTTGCTCTATTTCTCATCTCCTTCCCCTTCTTGCCCTCCATCAGTTTCCTCACCAAGTTCTCGACCTCGTCTCTTTTCACGTCGCTCCCTATCTCCATCCCTATCCCCCACTCGACACAACTATATCGACAATTAGTCTGTTGTTCGGCAAAAAATGGCCAACTTATKACYGGCACCCCTCCACAGATAGTCTCTAGGGTCGAGTTCCATCCACTATGAGTCAGAAACCCCGCTATAGCCTTGTGCTTAAGAACTTCCCTTTGAGGGCACCAGCTGGCCAACATCCCTCTTTCCTTTGTTTCATTCACAAATTCTTCGGGTAAAGTGGGGGTATTTTCGTCTTTTACAATATCCGGCCTAATCACCCAAAGAAAGTGTTTCTTGCTGTTGGCTAACCCCCATGCAAATTCTACTAGCTGTTCCTGTGTCATTATAGTTATGCTCCCAAAATTCACATACATGACTGATTCAGGCTCCTTGGCATCTAACCATTCTTTGCACCCGAGTTCTTCCTTCCATAAGCTTGAATTGATCGAAATGATGGGATCGTCGTGCTTGGAAACTATGTGATCAATGAGGAGATCAAGAGGGCCAATTGAGTAAACAGGAGGAAAGTGTGTCATAGTTTTTAGTGCATTGAACACTTGTTGCTCTAATGACTCGAATGTGTTTATGAAGATCGCGGAAGCCTTGTGAGATGCTTTGATCGCGTTAGCCATGAAGTTGAACATGAAGTCATTTGGATCTGTTGTTCTTATGAAGCTTGGGAAGTCTCTTAGTCGAATGTTCTTCATCCCTGGTAGGTCTAGTTGAGTGTCCAAGTATCCATTTGTTTAAGTAACTTGCATCTGTTGTTCTTATGAAGCTTGGGAAGTCTCTTAGTCGAATGTTCTTCATCCCTGGTAGGTCTAGTTGAGTGTCCAAGTATCCATTTGTTAAGTAACTTGCATCTGTTCAACGGCAAAACCAAATTTTTGTATCATGGTTTCAAAAAATGTGTGCACACATATACCAACATTGACTATATACTTCACGGAAAAAATAATGTGTGCATACATATTTGGCTGATAGAAAATACCAAGTAAACATATAATTCAATGATCTTCATGATACCATATAGGAGTATATCTAATTGTACAACAATGAAAATAAATGTCCTATACTCCTAACTAACAATAAGTTATTGTTGAGATGGATGAAATTATAATTGATATGATAACTTTTTGCATTTATAAAATCATCGAACCTAACTAAGTCCTATTGGTAATGAACTGAACTATTTTTACTAACTGAATTTATTGGTACTGAACCAAACTTATTTTTACTGAAACCTTAACAAATTTCTTAGGATTGAACTTAATTTTAGTGAACTGAACTTATTTTTTCTGAACGAAACTTATTGCTACTGAACTAAACTTATTACTAATGAATTGAACTTATTTTTACTGAAACTTATTTAAATAAGTTGACGAGAACATGACCTAAGACCCCCGATCTCATGAACTGGACTTATTAATACTGAACACTTAACAAATTCCGAGGATTGAGCTTATTTTTACTTAAATTTATTGAAATAAGTTTGACGAGATCAGATCCTTTTGAAGAGTATTTAAATTGACAACAGTTTATATATCTAATCTATTTTATTCGTAATTATATTAATCTTAACTTATTTGATTAGTTTATATAAATCTTATGAACAAGTATACTAGCTCTTATAGAGTAGTACTCTCTATATGTCTCATTGTTCACGATTCAAATAAGATCTCGCTTGATTATATTTATTCTTAAATATTGGAAAAAATAAATTTAAATTATTCTGACAACTTGTGATTAGCATCATAGATTTTCTTAGAGCAAGCACACAATGAAATATTTGGTCTTAAAAATGGTGAACAAAAAATTCATTCATCCCCATCAATGATTTTTTTGGGTGAAAAAAAAATTAACAAGTGAAATTTCACCATTCTCGTCATCTTTGGATGAGTTGAGTGATTTTCTCATCACTGCGCACCTCGCAGGCCCATACACTCCCTCTATTTTATAATTTTTTCGCTGCATTATAGCAAACGACGCATTTTGTCTCTGTACAAAGCAAAACAGCGTCGTTTTGGATTAAATTAAGGAAAAAAAACTAGTGGGCTGATAGCCAGCAGGCACACGCGACCCAATAGGGCTCTGCAAGCGTGCAGTCCTGTTCTATTTGTGCTATTTCGTGTTTCTCGTTTTTGCACATTTTTACCATCATTAAAAAAAATACCAAAATCATAACTTTTCAAGATCTATAAAGACACCCATATTGTTATATTTTCTTCACAATCCAATTCACTCTTCTTAAAACCTTAGTTTAATTCTCCAAAAATTCATAAAATTGTTTTTAATCCAAAAAAAATACTAAAAAATCCAAAAAATTCTCAAAAAACTCTAAAATATCCTAATTATTTTGGAGTTGGAAAAAATCAAATTTACTAAGTTGTTCCTTTTAAATCATTTCTTGTTACTTACAAATCAAAAAGAAAATAATGAATAATTTTCCTTTCAACCCTACAAATCGAAATTTAAATATTAACTCGTCAAAAAAATTATAACGCAGTTGTTTAATTAATCCGTTTTAAATAAATAATTCGAAAATTAATCCGAATATTAAATTAGAACGGATTAATTAGTTAAGTCCGATTAAAAAAATAATCCAAAAATTCAAATTTAAATACGTAATTAGTGCTAATAAGTAATTATATAAATACTAATCACAATTAAGTAGTGTCGGAATTTGGCCTAATGTAATTAGACAACATTAATTAATAACAAAATGATGAGTTGGATGTGAAAAAAGTGTTGTGGGGTAAAGTAAAAAAGTAGGCCGGAGAGAAGATGATGAGTTTTTTTTGGATCATTGGTGGTAGGTTAGGTGATTGATATTCATAAAATGAAAAAAGATGAGTGAGAAAGTGTTAGGGAGAGGGGATGAATGATTTTTTTGGTCATTTGATGTGGATGCTCTTATTCATAAAGTCGAATTCAAAAATGCAGTTGTTTTCCATTTAAATCATCATAATAAAGAGTTATAATGTATTTACCTTTAAAGGAAGATTCCTTGTTTAGCTAGCATATATAGTAGAAGTAGCCCATGAACCCACAACCACTCATCGTCCAAAATGCCACCTCCGGTATCCCAAACTCGTCGCGCTTTAAACGTGAAGGGCATTGCTCTGCATCGGACACAATGCATTAACACGTGGCCTCCGTGTTGAGTTTCTCTATGATATCGTCGAATGGACCTAGGCAATCTTCATTGGCAGACTTACATAGCTCGCGATATCTTGGGTGGCTCCTACCACGCCTTTAGAAGGCGGTGGGAGGCCATCCGGGATCGCCTTAAAGCAAAAGTTGGGGCGGTCATCTAGGGCATTCGGCCCATGGGACTAAGGAAGCGGTTGTGGTTGTAGACGTGTTAACAAAGGTGATGTGTAATCCGTAGGAATGTAGTAGTTTTTGCAAATTGGAGCATAGGGCTAATGTGGCCTTGTGCCGGGAATGGGACGCATATTGCATGCCTTTTCTAACCATTTTATAAGTTCTTTGTTGCACAATTTAATTTGAATCGTACAATATAATGCAAGGGTCATATAGAGTGATCATTATTGGTAGTACAATATATAGCTTGTAAGAATACTCCAACTAGTAGTTTCAATGGATCACAAAGTCGCAAGTTAAACAGTAATACTTCATTCGTTTTTATTTAATTGCAATAAATTGAAGTGGTTGAATTTCAAAACAAAATTTTATTGCGAGAGAAAGTGGGTCAAAATCAATAATAAAGAGTAATAGGACATGTAACATACAATAAAGAGAAAGTCCAAAGCCTTAAGTTATACACTGCTCTTCATTGCGATGCAACGAAAGCCTCTCGCTTTGGTGTTATAGTCCGAGATATCTTAATTATAAAATTTATGCTCGTGCTTATTTTTTCTTTGGTGTCGTGTGGTAACAAAAGTACCGCATCAAATTAGCTTTTCATAACCGTTCTTTTGATTCCTTGAATATTTGGCTAGAAGAAGCCTCAAATGATCAGCTTTCAGATGTAATGTTGGATGCTTCTTAATAAAAGTTTAGCGTTTTTTATCAACAAAAAAGTTACAAAAAAAAAAAAAAACATTTGTTACAATTAATTTTAATTTATTTAATTGTTAAAATTAAAATGAAACTTAGGAAATACGTAATAAGTTGATAACAACACGTTTGTATTGTGTGCATTTGATTGAGGTGGGTCGCAAATTGTGAACCGCTTGATGCCAATCTTATCTTTAACTTTTGCAGACTTTGCCTCGAGCTCCAGCTAACCTCTAAGTCTCTAAGGGCATCCACAATAGTTCAAACCTCTAAAAAGTTTGAACTCTTGCCACATCAACAATATACAAACCCCTCTCCAACAATAGTTCAAACCTTTTGAAGGTTTGTTGGTGGGACTCAATTTTTTTATTTTCCTTTTTATTTCATAACTTCTACCTAACTTTATTTTATTTCDCTTTTTATTTTACACTCCATACCCGACCTAAAATTCCACATCACCTATACAAACCCTCTCAACATTTCAAACCCCTCTCAACTTTCAAACCCCTAAAATATTCCCAACAATAAGAGGTTTGTTTATCAAACCTTACACATCACCTACAAACCCCTCTACAAACCCCTTATTGTGGATGCCCTAACAGCTTGGATTGTGGGCCAGTTTGTCCAATTACTTTCATAGTAGAGGACGAGGTGATCGCAAATTCTTAGTGGACTTTGAGTCCATGTAAAACTACGTGGATCCTCCATCTTTTGTACAATCTCATGTACCGATGTGCGTGATACCTTATACTCTTAACATCATCATTTTCCCCTTTTTTTTAATATTTGTTTTTTTCTTTACTTCTTTTACTTCCTCATGTAACTACGTGGTACGAGTACTTTTTTGAGGGATCTGCTAATRTTTTTTTTTATTTTTTTTTATTTCACTTTCTTTTTGTTGAATATTGTAAATAATATAAACCGTATACGAAATATTGAATATTGTAAATCATAAATTGAATATTGTCTACTCCGTACAGAAAATTTTGAATATTATATACAAAATGCTGAATATTGTAAATCATATATTGAATACGGAGTATTTACTATAGAAAATTCTGAATATTGCATACAAAACGTTGAATATTATAAATCATAAACTGAATATTTACTATCAAACATCGAAATAAAAATAAAAGACATTATTATTTTAAATTACAAGCATACACGCTAAGAAACTTGGAGGAAAAAACAGATTTATAATCGTAACCTAAATATTGCATATGAAATGTTGAATTCTGTAAATCATAAATTGAATATTTATTACCGAACATTGAAAAAATATTTTTTTTTGTTTTAAATTACAAGCATATACATTAAGAAAATTGGGGGGAAAACACTATATTGAATACAAAATGTTGAAAATTGATAATCGTAAACTAAATAATATAAACCGTATACGAAATGTTGAATATTGTAAATCATAAATTGAATATTGACTACAGAAAATTCTGAATATTATATACAAAATGTTGAATATTGTAAATCATAAATTGAATATTTACTATAAAAATCTCCTCATGTTCTAACTGCAATCTGCACGAGGCCTTGTTTTACCTCTCCTAACACTAAAACCAATCTTATATGCATAATCATTATACAATTTAAAAGCCTCTTCATCACTATTAACAGTAGCATTCGGCAACACACTTTGCTCTACCTCGCAAAACGAAACACAACCTACGCAAAATAACAGTAGCTAATGTTCAAATACTTAAGACAAATGTTCAAATAAATAGAAACAAATATTCAAGTGTTAAACTGAATTGAAATTTGATAAAAAGAAGTTGAATATTGCATTCAAAAACTTGAAGATTGATGGATGAAATTTGAATATTTAACAATGAACTTTTACAAATGAACAATGTATAAGTTGAATATTTCACACGAAATATTGAAGATTGTGATTTAGAAATTGAATATTCATTACTGGTAAATAAAATTAAAATTGAATATTGAATACAGGACGTTGAATATTCTTACTTGTAAAGCTGAACATTAGCTACTAGAAATTGAAATTAAAAAGGAATTGCGTAAACTACTCATAAAAACTCATACAATTTAAATAACAAATCTACAAAATATAGTTTCATCATAATCACAAATCTTCAGTATCAAATTAAATAACAAATGTGCAATAACAAATATTCAAAAACATGATACGGAGTACAGAAGTTGAACATTGAAACTCACTCTGTTTTTCAGCATTATTAATCTCTACTGCA
This sequence comes from Bassia scoparia, assembly GCA_008642245.1. Taxonomy (NCBI): domain Eukaryota; kingdom Viridiplantae; phylum Streptophyta; class Magnoliopsida; order Caryophyllales; family Amaranthaceae; genus Bassia; species Bassia scoparia. The sequence continues at coordinate 12,579 of SNQN01007015.1, forward strand.
TGATCTTCAACATCACGATCTTCATTCCTTGCATGAWCTTCACTTATTGCTGGATTATGTTCATCATTCATCTCTAGTTGATTCATCTTTAACCTAAATTTTAAGAAATTTGAATTATAAATTCAATATATTCAAATGCTAGGAATTAGGAGAGAGAAAATTCTTTCTGAAATTTTTGGGGAAAAATGAATCTTAGAGAGTGAATATAAGTTTGAGGATTCATTTGAAAAGTGGAAAATGGGAAGCATGAAGTTGGGTTTTATTTTTTACTCCGTATAAATCACGTGGTTATTTTTGGAGGGGGGTTCATGTAATTTTAGGTGGTCCTAGGGTCCAAGCAATACCTATTGCGAGGTGATTATGAGTGGCCRGGCCCGCAAGTCCGCTCGTAAAAAAAATGCGGATTTGGGTAACAAAATTTTAGTCTGCAATCGGATCCGGTCCACATTTTTAAAAATATTGGGAGGGTTTGGGACAAGAAAAAGTAGCCCGTTTAGTTGATTTTTTTGGATGGCTTGCAAAACTTGTACGGTCCGCACTATTTTTTGCGTGTTTGGACAAGATTTTTTGGCCTGCATCCCTGCCCGACCCGAACACATGGGTAAAATTTTTTTTCTTAGCCCGGCTCGCACTTTGATCACRTCTATTTCATATTTAAAAAGCTTCATATTCGGGTTTGTACGGTCTACCGTGAGGTCCGATAATTGATTCTTGATTACAAATTATGGTAACGAAAACAAATTTATCTTTAAATTTATGAAGAAAAATCAATGTTCGTTCAATCTATAATTAATAATTTAAATTAATCCGTAAAAAGTCTATTTTTCTTCTAAAATAATTATATATTCTTATCTAGTATCACAATTGAAATGGTATGAAATGGGCTTCCCCATAGATAGAATAAGACAAGCTTAAAGCAAGGGATTGTTTTGTTGTGGAGAACAAACTTACAAGCTTAGGGAGCCAAAAACACAGARAGAAGGGGATTACTTTCCCATGGAGATTTTAGGTGTTTTCATTGTAAAATTACATTAACGGTGTAATACACATTAATAGGAGGGAAGGACAAAGAAGGGGGCAAAAACATAATGAGTTTTCCTTCTAAATATCTTCACTAATTACCTTCATTGAGGGAAAAATGATTCAATTCTACAAGTTACCTTCGATCTCTACCCTGAAAAATGGTTCAATTTTTTAACTTAGTTTCATCCACCATTGGAATTCGAGGTCGTCTCTTTCCCTCACATTGGAATTGCGAACTGACCTCAGCTCACTCGCAAACAACAATGAAATATCCTAGAATACCGAGGTGGTACGACTACTTCCGATCACGACTCGTGAGCTACCACATATCTCTCATCTCACATTCGTCTCAAAATAAAAATGTGGAGACCATTGTTGAAAATGTATGTATTGTACTTGTACATCATGCTTTTATTAAAATAAAATGAAAAATAAGAAATATACATCTAGCCTTTTGTCCGAGAAATAATTTAAGTGTAGCTGGTGTGATCTTTGATAAAGTGATGGATCAAATTGAAATGTTAAGTTATCAGTTTATTCACCATCACATAGGGATTATTTGATGAGGATTGCATTAATAAAATAATGTTTCATAGTAGTAGGAAGGTTATAAACAAAATTTTTTAATAAGAAAACTTCAATATCCATTGTTGCTTGCTTGCTTATGTATATGACTTTTACATGTAAACAAAAACCAAAATATTGGTTGCGCATATGTTGGAAATTAAGGCTAGTAATCAAAGAACAAACTTATCTGTATTGTCGTGCTGATCGAAATCTACTGTCCTAAAGTCAAATTTGCCCGTACTCGTACCACATGGCCTCACGGCAATCGACCCCTCAAGACTACGACGACTCCGGCCTAATGGTGTACTGCCTAGAAACGGATTGAGTCGAGACTCGATCGAACAATGCCCGAGGAGAAAACAAGATGTGTTTAGTTGTGGAGCACGATTTTTCTGTCTCTTTGCAATGAACTGAGGAGGACAATATTATAGTGTTGAGGCAAAACGGAATAGGTGGTCAAAAGATTACGGTATTAATTAGAGGAAGATATTGAGCGCAAAAAATCAGGCAGCAAATAATCCGTAACAATGTACGGAAAGGAAATCAATTATACGTTACAAAAAACAAAAGCAAGTTTGACCAAAAAATATAGAGAGGAGTGTAAAAAACGACCACACCCGCGTTACAGCACGAGCCGGGCCGGCGGCGCGGCGCGTGGGATGCCCAAGCCTAGCCACACACTAGCTTTAAATACTTAGTAGTACACTTCCATTTATAATAACAAAAAGTGGTCTTCAAACTTCCCATGTGGAGAAACAGTTCTTTGAAGCAAATAAATGAGTTTTAACTCCAACACATTTATTCATTTTTTTTAATATAGTACAACTTGTTTTTTAGGTTTCACAACATTTTATTGTTTAAGACAATTTTTTTTTTTTTGTAGAACATTTTTTTTGTAATTTAAGTTTTTTTTGTGTGATTATGACATTTTGGGTGAAAGCACAATAAAATACCATGCTAACGAGAGCATGGTAAAATTTTAAAATCTTCCTAGGATACACAACTTTCAAGTTGTGGTTTGGTTAAGCTTTAAGGGAAATAAGAACATGGAAATGAAATATTCTAGTGAGTGGGTTGCAATAATATTTGTCTTTTTTTTTAATTCATAAGTCTTTAAGAATCAGATGCACATCAATAAATTTATTATTTTACTAAGTATATAGTGTCATTTTAATCTAGGAAAAATTGTCAAAAAAATACCTAGTTAAGGATCCTTTTGTGAATTAGTACCTTTGATCCAACTTTTGTAAAATAGTACCTTTGTAATGCTTTTTGTAAAAAGCCACCTTTGGATCAGAATCTGGCTAAAAAAAAAATCAAAAAAGGTGTTTGACCTCTTTTCACCTCCCTTTTATGTGCGTGTGCTTTCACCTTTTGCTCCAAGCGTGGGTATATGATCTTTTTGCATGTTTTTTTCTCTCAATTGCCATTATACCCTATTAAATCACCCTAAACTACCAAATTAAATCTCATCACTCATCATCTCACCCTTTTTGTCTCCTTTACTCATCATCACCTTTTCTTCACCAACTCTCTCGCTCCTCTCTAAATTTTCCCCTTTTCTCTTGCTTAAAATTTTTCTGGTAAGATGTTTCTTCTTTTTATCTCTTTGTTTATTCCAATCTTTTTGCTGAATTTTCCTTTTTTATTCAATTTTTTGATTGATTTCATGATTTGAGATGAGATTGGAGGAAAATTGTAGATTTTGCAGTGAAATCTAGAGTAATATGAGGGAGAAGAGCTGCAAATGAGCGGATTCAGGCTTTTTGAGGAGCCAGAAATATTTTGATTGTGAGGAGAATTGAGAGATGGAAGGAAACGGTGTGCTGAAGAAGATCGAGAGCGGATAGTATTGATGATTGGAAAAAGGTTAATTGTTCTGATGATTTGATTTGATGATTTGATCATGAATTTCACTGTTTCAATTTGATATGAAGATGAATATGATGAAGGATAATTCTCCATCTTTGTAAGCAGTTCTTCGTAATAGATTGATGAGTATAATGTGCTAACGATGGCGCTTAAAACCATAAATATGAAGAAGAATTTGAAAAATAAAATTAAAAATAAAGCTCGGATGTGCAAGCTGATATCTTTCTGGTAGAATAGAAGAGGAGTGGCGGACACAATCTTGCCAAGAGTGAGAGTGAGGAGAATGTAGAGATATGGCACTTTGGCTGAGATTTGGTGCAATATTCATTTTGGCTCGAAATATTCTAGTTTATTCTTAAATATTCTTGGGGTTTGTTTATAGCATAAAAAAATTTGTAATCCTTTTTATTTAGCATAATTATAGGCAAATCAGTTTTTTGCCTTCTTTGTAATATTGGGTTTTTCCCTATATAAGGCAATGAAAGAAACAGAAGAAAGGGTGAGGCCGACACAATTACAAAAACTAAAATCCAAATCTGTTTTCTTAAACTGTTTCATCTTTCATGTAAGCCTAAAACTGTTCCCAAAATTGTTTCATTTTCATCACAGAAAGCTGAAATCAATTCAATCAGCAGTGCCGAAGAAAATGAAGGAAAGAAGGGAAAAAGAGGAAGGAAAATAAAGAGTTGGGTTGAAATAAGAAATTGAAGCACACGCACAAGTTGAAGGCAAAAGGGAGTGAAAAAGTGATCAATGACACTTATTGACTTTTTTGACCGGATTCTGATGTTAAGGTAGCTTTTTTAATAAAAAATCGTTACAAAGGGTACTATTTCACAAAAGTTTGGATCAAAGGTACTAGTTCACAAAAGGGTGCCTTAAGTAAGGTATTTTTTTGACAATTTTCCTTTAATCTATATAGTAACTCCTTATTCACTTACACAAATAGTGATAAATAATAAATGTCGCTATATTGAGCAAAAGGTTTATTATACATGACTAAAAGAGTTACTCTAATCCAATGCACAATAAATTTATTGTGCACCGATGCATCGAAGACTTCCCTTTCCTTTAGTATTTAGAGAAGATATAAAAAGCATTGGAATCGATCTCAAGATCTCCGAAATGAAAAGTACTTGAAAGCTAAGGCGTGTCGCACACCTAAAAAAGATAATAATTTACCTAACTAATCCTCCTAGCTATGTAACAGGGTAATTATTAGGTCGATCCCACAGAAAGGTTGAATCAATTATTAGTTTCTATGAATTACAATGTAGAGCAAGTAAATTAAATGAAAAGGAGAATTGGAAACTAATAGTAACTAAAGAAAGCCTAAAGAACTAAATATCTAAAATTAAGTACCCCGCTAATATAAACATACGTAATCTATATCTACCCTAAATCATTCAATAGATATTTAACAGTATAGATGCGCCATGTATTAGTACCAAGGATTATTTTCAAACAATCAATGACTCCCAACTATGCAATTGTACCTATTTTCGCATCCTAAATCCTGGCAAGTCCGGATCAACTACTCGTGATGATTTTCCTACATTTGTTCTGGGTTCTAAAATCAATTAAGAACTAACTTTCGTCAATGAACCTAATCACATTCAATAAATACTATTTCTCATCAATATTGATAATAATACCAACCCTAGCAAAGATGAAAATCAACTTAATCAATTTGGGTTTGGGATCAAATCAATAACATATAATTTATAATAGGGTTCAACCTAAATCCTAGAAAAATAAATTATTCAAGCAAAATCATCAAAATAACAAAATTAAAAAAACATGACCTAAACAAAACAAAACATAAACATTTGTAAAATTTAAGAACCTAATATTATTTTTATTTTTTTGACGGGCAAGAAACAAAAAACATAAAAAATTTGTAAAATGAGGAAAAGTAGAAAAATAAGAAAAATCTCAAGTGAATTTACTTACAAAAGTGAGGAGTACTCGCTGAAACTCCCGAATTGGCCCCTTGTTGTGCGTCCTCCCCTTCTTTATTCCCTTGCCTAACATCTTTATATACTAATAACCTGGGAAGCTAATTAGGTCAAACATTACTTGTGTAAAGTTCTATCTAACTTATTATATGCTAGCAAATCAAGAGTTTTTCTACCTCAAAGAAGGGGCCGTAACCAGCGGTGTGACACGTCAGATTAGGCTGCAACTGGGTGTGGAGTGGGCTGTCATTTTGCTTCAAAACACTTCAAAACCGGTGGCGCAACTAGGTTATGGCAAATTAGGTGATTTTCCACAACTATGTTGCGGGAGAACTTCATGAGCAATTATTTTGAACTTTCGCCAACATAAACACCTTGAATCATCTATTCTTTGATCAACAACCAATTAACTCTACTGCATCTCAATAATCTAGCAAAAACAACCTAAAACTAACCTACAAAAACAAAGCAAAGTAACACCGAGAAGAGCAATAACAAAATATAAAGCATAATAGCTCTAAAAAGTTGAAACTATGGGAAAATAAGATGAAAACGTACAAATTTAGCATAGAAATATGACTATAAAATGGTGTATTCAGTACCTATATATATAACCAATTGAAATATTCTCCACCTTTAATTCCGTCCTTAGTTGTTCAATAATGTATAATACGTATATGATAAACTTGATCAAACATGACCCGACCGAAATTGCAGGCTTTGGGCATGGATTTTGGCTCAAATTCGGGCTATACGCAGGCCCGCCCGATTTTTTCCATTATTTGGACGGGCTTTGGAGTTAAAAAATCATGCAATTTAGTTACTTTTTTTAGTCGGCCCAAAAAGCCCCGCAAGTTCGTTCCTATAATTTCGGGCTCTAGGCAATTGTTTTAGGCTCGAACTTAAGCTCGGCCCGGCCGGAACCAAACTAAGGTTTTTTAATGCTAAGCCTGAGCTGATTCAAAGGCTTATTTTTTTTATGCGAAGGCTCGCCCGATTCAAGGCTTAAGTCGAATAGAGGAAGTCGGCTATTGTATTCTTTTCGGGAGTTACGAAAACCCTATCATGCCTTGCCAGAACGCAATGCAATGCCAAGGACTTCATTGTTTGATCGTGCACTAAGGTTATGGGATTTTAGGGACGAGGGTAAGAGAAATAGTGCACAACGGTTACCCATCTAGCGGCCTCTACTCGGTCTCAATTGTAAATTTACCATCGTAATTTTGAACAACAATCATATTTTTGTATTAGTTCTTTAAGCACAAAAATTGAATTTAGGCGAGTTTGAATTAATGTACAAAAATACTAATTAATTGTGTGTCGCTTTGAATTAAGTCATGATTAAAGGCACCTAAACTGTTTGTCCATGATACTTATTTAGGCCTGACAATAAGCAATTAATAGGTCTTAATTAGCAAAATAATTGAAAATATACACATGAATCAAGAAGAATGCATATAAAATCTTACCTTCGATCGCTAGGAAAAGACAAAGAAAATAATGATTAGATTTACTTTTATTCTCCTTTTGTGAGGTAAAAATGACACATCGTATTACGCCATGTCATATATGACCTTTAAAAAGACACCATGTTAGCATGGGACATTTGTCATATTTCTACCGCGCAAGAGGGAGTCCCAAATGTCGTGCCTACGTGTGTGCGTGGAGTGATGGTGATCCTCTTAATTACAATACTTGAAGTCTTGGGTTCGAATATTGTTAACGACATTTATTCTCTTTTTTGTGGGGGTAAGGAATGACACATCATATTACGTCATGTCATATGACCTTAAACATACACGTGACACCTATGAACACTTGTCATATTTCTACCACAAAAGAAATCCATGTGATGTGCCTACGTTGTTTGGCACGCCTTAAATATATTGTTACATTATAGATGTATCACATGTTTTCGTTTAAACATCAAAATACACTATATATTATAACAAAGTCTTATTACAAAATTACACAAAAAAATAAAATTTCATTTTAACAATGTTCATAATAATACATTATAAATTAGAAAATCGTTCCGCAAGAGCACAACAATGTATCTTGACGGACAAAATGTACGGTTTGGTTGGTCTAATAAAAAATTTATAAACCAAATAAATCGCAAATATACGGTTTGGAAAAGAAAAAAACCTCGCTTTTCAAACCGCCAAACCAAACCAAAGCGTGAAATTGCGCTCCTGTTTGCGATTTGGTGCGATCTAGACCGCTCTGCTCAGCCCTACATATTTGTATCGTATCAATTCTCAACGACACTTTGAATGATACTTGAATAAACTTTTAAAAACACATATTTCTCAAGTTTAACTCATACTTTCAATCTTTTATACCTTACTAGTATTTTTTGCACGCGATGCTGCGGTGTTAAACAAAATAAACGTTTATTGATTAGCGAATAATAATGTGAGACATATACTTAGTGCACAAATTTATAGTATAACTGGTTTTAGGTATAACTAAACTAAATTTTCAACGTTGGTCCCAATTATTATCACGTATCATTACTGATTAGTGTAACTTTTAATATGATATGAAATTCTAAGTATTACGTTTTTGTTCTCATTGTGCGATCTTATCACATTATTTTGTCAATTGAATTCTTTTTATTAGTGCCACTTAGATTATGCAATGTTTCATTGTTACACGTTTATTATGTAAGAAAAGAAAATAATTTTAAACATTACTTAATTAGTATTTAGTTGAAATTTCAAAAGCAATGCCATTTTAACTTGTTCAACTTTTATGACAAATTGAAAAGAAAGAGATGATTAAATATTTTTTTAAATCATTGTAAATTAAAAAATGAATGATATGATAATCATTTAATAGAGGATCATTAAGGATATGATAGACATTTGTAAGGGGACACCATTTCTCTCCCCCTTCACTTATATAATAGAGATAAGTAATATATAAAGTTTTAAAAAATCAATTTTTTCATCTTTTTTAAGTGATGTTTATTGGTATTGATTTAAATCGTTCATTAATAAATTTACATTGCATAGTCAATGCATTTTTTTAATTGGTCACAACAAATAAAACAACTAACAAATACGGAGTACAAAACATCTCATAAGGGTAAAATAGATATTTATGTGTATTCCAATAGAGATTAAATTATCCTTAATATATTTTAATGCATATCCCATATTTAACTTGTTTCTTTAATATGACAAATCGAAAATGGAAAAAGGTATCTAATTTTTTTCTTTTGCTGATTTTTTTAATAATGAATTCATTAAGGTATTTGGTTTGGGTTTTTTGAAGGGCGGGACACATTCTTCCTCCCCCCTTCACTTATTATTAATAGAGATAAAAGATAGTATTTTTCAACTCATCAAAAATAATTGGAATACCAGATATCCACTTGTTATAATATTTAAAAGGAAAACTCTACATGGTAGCCTCGAGTTTTGCCAAAATCCACCCACCTGGTGGCATATACTAAGTTTTCTTAATCCACACCTACCTCAGGTGTTTGGAAAGAATCCACCACCTCGCGCTGCGAGTGTACTCTATTTTTACATCTACGGTGACAGAACCGACTCTAACCCACTTAGCTAACCACCCCCAACTCTCACCCATTACACTTTAATCACAAAAACCACCACAAGGCCCACCCTAGCCACCACCCTCACCCAACCCAAATTGGCGTGTCCCCTGCCACCCCCAACCACCCGCCAAGCAGTCCCATGCCAAGACCACTGTCGCAACCAACCTCGTACTGACCACTGCAAACCTACACGACTCACCATCACACTCCCAATCCGACCATGCACGCAGCCCACCGTCGAAACTCACCACACGCAGTCCACCGCAAACCGTAAGACCCTAAATTTCAACCCAATTTCCCTAATAGTACAGATTGAAATCCGAAACCCTAAACCTAGATTCTTCAATTCATCCTCAATTGGGCACATTAGGGTTTTTGTCGATTTGGGGGGAAATGAATTGGAAGTAGGCGCGTCCACGCTGTGGCTCGAGGCTGGTGTGCTGGCTCCGTGGCGACGCCGTGTGCATCTGCTGGCTTCCGTTTTGCTCGAGGTTGTTGGCGGGTTTGTGGCAGCGTATATGGCAAGGAGAGAAAGAGAGAAAGAGAGATGGTGGGACGAGCATGTGGCCATTGTGAGTGGTTGCGGGTTGTGGGTGTTGGCTCGTTGCGGGAGAGTTGGTTGCTGGAGGTGCCATACGTGGTTAGTAGTTGTTGGTGGTGGGGCTCCCTGCGATGGTTTGAGGTGTTAGGGTAGGTGAGTGGGGAACGTGTTGGGTGTAGTTAGGTGAGCAGAGAGAGTGGTTCGTGTCACCACGTGGAAAATAGAAACTCGACGGTCACCAGTGTGGATTTTTCCAAAACCTCGAGGCCACGGTTGTGATTATTTGAAAACTTTACTTATCCTCTTGTGTGTATTTTGTCAAAACTGCGCCTAACCAATTAGAATTCCCTATTTAAAAATATATATATTCTTAAATTTAATATTCTTTTTACAAGCGTAATTATATTCTCTGTATCCTGTTATCATTCATTTTTAAAAATTGTCGTATCTCGTATCCATGATGTGTTTTCTATATTGTGCTGTAATCAGCATCCATGCAAGAAGTGGGATGTTTTATGATGCCAAATTGTTGGAGGAAAAGAAACTACGAGATGTTGTCAATTGATAGAATTGCTATTAAAAATATGAGCGCTTTATGGATGTTGATAGATTACCACTCCAGTTACGGAAGTATTTGCTTTCATAACATTAAATATGGTTAGGATTGAAAGAAGGGGTTTGGAGAAAGTGGTTTTCAACCCCAACTTTTGATTAATTATGGCCCAGGGGTTCAAAATTCTTATATCCTCCCCTATTATAAACTAAACTTTTTATGAACGCGATAGGAATGCGTAGCGATTTATTTTAATACTTACAATCTTTCTAGCTACTTTGAGCGTTGTACCAGACGACTTATTTATTGTAGAATTATTGTATGTAATGGAATATAAAAAGTAATTACTAGCAAAAGTGAACAAAATGATTATAAGAAAATATCTGCAAAATCATAAATAACAACATTTAATAGTTTACGTGATTTTCTTACAAACACGCGTACTTATCAAACCAATGGGACTTCAAAATACGTAATCAACCGTGAAAAGTGAAAGCTATTTATACTCTAGTTAAATACAGACTTATCTGCCTTCTTAGTTTTACTCTCTTTTAAACTTCTGGCCTCTTTCTTAATAGTTAGAATTGGGTTCATTCGTTCTAAATTATACTCTCTCTGTCCATTTTTCCTTTCATTTACCCAAATAACGAAATTTTTACTGGCCGTTGTTTTTTTCAATCCAAAGTTTCAGTTGTTAAATGTAGATTTAATATTCTAATAATTTTTTGTATTAAAAAACCACAAAAATAGGAATTTGTTATTTGACATGAAATTAATTCATGAATAAATATCTTGGTTTTTTAATTAAATATAGTGTCTCTTTTATGTCAGGAAATTAAAAAGGAACTCCAATTTAAAGTTAATTTTTTTTAAAAAATTCATAGTGTCTTTTTTGTCAGAAATGAGAGAATTAAATTATTACATGTCTCATTAAACTTATTAATTTATTAATTAATATTTACTTGAAACGAAATCTCTATGGTTTTTTAAAATGAAATTTTGAATATTTGAAAGAAATACTTGTTTTCTCTTGAAAAATAATACGAAAGTTACATGTTATTAGGCAATCTAAATTTATCAAAGCCATTTTGATAACTATTTAAATGCATCTTACATGTGAGTTAAAATTTGTTATATACCTCTTCAGATGTTAATACAACGTTTGATGTTGGATGATGTTGAAGTTGATAATACAGTTGTAAATTGTGACAGTTAATTGTATTAATTGTGAATCATTTCAAATTGATTTGTGTTAAGAATATTTTTAAAAGTGAACATATTTATAAAATCTAAAAATATTTTTAGGTTGTAATTATTTGAAATTTATTTTGATTTATTTCTATATATTGTGATTGTTGTTTAATTTTTAATTTGATTGGCCAATTTTTTTTTTTTATGCAAGTGATTATGTCTGTACTTGCATTATATTTGATTTGGGTTTCGGAAATTGAAATAACAGTAGGATTGTTTATGTCAGGGTAAAAAGAATTTAATGACCTGGACAGCATCACCGCCACCATGCTTTCCCTCTCCCTTATATATGATAGAAGATATACATCATCCCCACTTATGCCTATTGTATGAAAAATAAATAAGATATATATATGGTTAGGATTTTATTTTATTGTATTTTATTTTTTTAAAATAAAATTTCATGTATATGTTATTGTTATTTTTATTTTTGTGCGAATGAGACACAAGGGTTTTTAAATACATTTACAAAGGAGATGGGTATGAGGATCGAACTCCTCACCACAAATCAAAGGTGGGAGTTGAAATCAAAGACATGATTTGTAAATAAGTGTGTAATTGAAAACCCCTGTCTTTGTAACATGCATAACGTGGACACCATTCTTTGTGTAAAAGATCTCGTAGGGGACTAATAATAGTCTTACAAATTAGTTAATTCATACAAATATGCCAGACATTTTCAATCTACCTATAGTTAGACCAAGACCCACGCAAACTATTTAAAACTTGATTGTGCCATATTTATTTTACTTTATTTACGGGAGAAAAATGTTTCATTCACAATAAAGTCAAAATATTACTTAATTATGACAAATCGAACAAACCAACTAACAGACATAGCATAATACTTATGAATTATACATAAAAAAACAGATTTGATTAAAATTTTCCTATAAATAATTCCCTTTCATCCGAACAATACGGATCTGGTAGCTCGCACAAATTCGACATTATCTTTGTGATGCCATAGTTAAACGGCTCTTACATATGTAGTCTTCCCAAGTCTGACAAAAATAATGAAAACTCTAATTTTTCAAACTTTGCGTAAACTAGATCCACCGTTCTGAACCAGGACAAAGACGTAACGTACAACTCCATACTTATATAAAAATACTTATTTTAGAAATTTCAACGCTAATACCGTGAACGATATATATGAGGTCTAAAAATATTGACAAAAATAGCAAAGATTGGACAATATTGAATTTTGTAAAGGTCGCGTAAGACTGAAAAAACAAGAACCAATTCTAAAATGATGATAGAGTCAAATTTGGTAGAATGGATGCAATTATATGTAAGAATGTACATTTTGCTTGTTTTGACTATTATGTTTATTTCATTACAATGTACTCGTACATTTTATCATTCGTTAATACTTATTAATTGTTTCATATATTGGTTCAAAATCAACTAATGGTTTGAAAATTTATTAATGTTTTCATTAAAAAACTTAAATAAGACCTTATATGACCTATATGTAATTTATTTATATTATTGATATATATATTAAAAAAAATCTATGTATTGTATCTCGTCAAAAAAAAAAAAGAATTTGTATTAATCTCATCATATATATATAACCAAGGAGCGCTAAGTATCCCCTATTAAAAAGACGAATACATCCTTAATGCCATATGTCAAAAGACTTAATTGCCCTTAATTAAAAAAAAATTTATAAATTCTTCTTTTATTTTAATGCACTTTCCATACTAAGCAATATATTAAAAAAAGTTGTATTAAACTAATTTTTTTTTCCATGAATAATTTTTTTTTAAATTAATTAGTATAAAAAAATTTCAAAAATAAAAATACATTAATTACGTGACTTAATTCAGTATATAGGGCACTTAAACATGCAAATTATTTTGAAATTACTTAAACATTGCACAATTAATTTGGAAAAAAAAGTTTACAAAACATTAGTATAAAAAATTCAAATATAATACTATTAATTACAGAGACTCTATTTCCTCTCTGCCACTCATGAAGTACTATATCATTCAAAATTGCATTTGAAAAATCATATGGGAATTAATAGTTATTAAATTATTTGTGTATTTTAATATTTTGACTATTTGTGATTAAGTACATGCTACAATACATAGTGTTTAGGTTTGGAAAATGCCAAACTTGCGAAGAATTCTCTCCGAATACTTGCATTTATACAGTGCTGAATCCTCTGAGATGATTCACTGGCAAATAAAATAATTTTTCACCGCCATGTTGGCAACTATTAAGAGCAGAATGCCAGGTGATTATGGCCGCAGATTACATGGAAATTTTTTCTTGAATTGGAAATTTCTGGATTCATAGCTTTAATACTTGATATAATGTGGTTCTCTCTATTATACTCTGACTGCGGCCGCACGACAGGCGGCTCGATTATGGTTGCCTTGCTTATTATAGGTCTCAATTTATTTAAGCCAAATAGGAAGCACTTGGAACAGTCTTTCTCTGTACTTGCAAGACACATCTAAGTCTTGTCCCTCCTTATACCCCAACAACCTTATAACAACAATACCAATCTCATCTGCTCTTGTACTTCTATAAAGGATTTCTGTTAAAATCGATATTCTTTAATTCTTTAATCATCTCTTGTAGAGGTACGTGCCAAAATATGGAGAAGGTGCAAAAATCTTACGCAACTCTCAAATAATGCAATGGACTTTGATGAGACTTACAGCAATGGCTAAAATTAAAGTGATTACCTACAAAAATTAAAGTGATTGGGACGCAGACATTACACCTAACATCAAAATATAAATAACATTCACGATGTGTCTCTAGCATTCTCGTCAAACTCAAATGAGAGTTATAAACATTAAAGTGTCTCTCTGCGTCGATCTTCATATACAATAATATAAAGTAAGACGTAGAGTTATTGCGGATTACTAGGAATACCTCTTATCCTAGAATATTTACAATTCTGCGCTAATAACAATATATTCCTCATTTTGCTGAAGCTTCGAACAAACAATTATGTGACAGACATTTACATTTATGTAAGTCGATTGAGTGTATATAGTGATCTCACTACCATATTAGAGGGTCAGACAGTCAACTGCATATGTGGAAATTTCGGGCGAATCTCACGAATTCGCGGCACACTTCACGTATCTTTTAAGTCTCTCAATTACTAATGCCTCAATATATGGCCCATTGAACATCCTCGATAACAGAGCGTTAACTTTACTCTTGTAGACGATGACAAGAATAAACTTTTACGAACTGTCAAGCATGATGGATAACTCTTGCAGGTATCCAGGGGACCATCACATACTCTTTTTCTTTTCACCTTTCAGGAATCCCACCAGCCTACAAAGAATGATCAATCCAACAGACATCGAAGAAGTTGTTGTTTTATGACAATCACATTCTATAGTGATCTTGTATATTCTAACCCGCACTAAGTCAGTAATGTGGTGCGGCCTTAGACTTTATTTCATAATATTGATGATTATCTGATTTGTGAATATATTGATACTTGTGATATACTGTTGAGGTATTTATTATATGGGTAATTGTAGATCATACAATCTTAATTATGTTATATTTGTGTATTAAAATCATTGATGGCTTTATCTATATCCTCCCCTCCACCATATTTATCATAGCTTACGCAACCATTTCATACAGCGTTGATAACATCAACATAATACAGTCCCACAACCAATCTCCCTCACTCCATTACTCTAGGTTCCCTCACATTATAATTGGACAGCCATCAAGCAATATCATTCTCAGTCCATATCTGTCTTCATCGTCTTTACCAACGTGCAGTAACAATGTGCGTTTGCAAACAATACCTTCTCTAGTTCACAAGTTTTTTCTACGGTGTTGTGTAGGCGGTAATTATAAGTGGAAATCACCATTGGTTGTTTTGTAATGCGGTTTTGAAGAGTTGGGCAGAGTTCAGTAGCGTCGGACGTGTTGGTGTGTCAATCACCAGGACAGTTAGACCCATTGCAGCCGATCCTGCCGAATCAAAGACCCTCCCGGTCCGGAGTGAGTCATCGAACTCTCGGGCTTCAGAATAGTCCAATAGGCCCGGCATAGAGGTATAATCTCGAATGAAAGTATAGCGAGTACAAAACCCGTAGATATTCTTAGAGGTAAACTACGTCTTGTAGATACAGCCCATTCCTCGTGCCACTATCTATCTATTCAGTAGGCGTTTGCATGATAAGTGGCCTATTCTGGTTTAAATTTGGAGACTCACTATGACTTGTGGTAGATATAAACATTGTATGCTGTCTAGAATAATGTGCATAATGCGTATTACAGATGCTAAAACAGAGATTTGATTCACCAAAGCTTGAATATTATACAATCCCTTTGTCACACATAATATACTAAGCACGTATAGTCAATACTCAAAAGTGACGAGGATAGGCAATAGTCATCTAAATTGCACTAGATCTTTTATTAGTTTGGCAGCAGGTGGTACACCTCTCACCTATGTTTACTTCGAAGCTGACTATCTAAACTGAAATTCAATAAAGGAATATATTGTGTACATGGCGGGTGAAATACAACTACTTCAGTTATAGTGGACGGTCCCTCAAGAGGCTGAAAATTGTAAAAAATTTCACTACTACCAAAAATGCTCTAAGAGACTGGTTTGAAAACCCCAAAGCAAGACCTCCAAAAACAACCGCAATTACCCTGGGGAACTAGTTACGTCTCTTGTCAGGGGTCGCTAAACACGCAGATGGCCCTCAGCGCTGATGGCCTCATTGACATTTGGCATACAAGACGTCTGTCTGTATAAGATAGACATGAAACATAAGCGAAACCGGGTTAGTACTCGGTGAAGTATAGAACCCGGCGATACTGCTTACTAGGTGTGACTGTAGATGTCTGCAGATAAAAGGAAGGAAAGGAACCCTAAGATCGTTAAAAGAAGGCACCCTCTCCTGATGTTTGGGTGTGTGCCACGGGCCCCCTTGTCTCTTCTAAGTGTTTTTTGTCTCCTTTCCAACTAGAGTAGCTGCACTCATATGAAAGAAGAACAAAGGAACCAGCAGCATCGAGTTATCGGTGCAAGTGGTCACTTGATAGTGTGGTTCAAGAGTAGAATGCTGGTCTCAGTGCGGTTTGTGGTAGCAGCTTGTCCTCTGGAGTGTCCCTTATAACATAACGGTCAAACTCACAAAGATATCCGCTCTACTAGTTACATACTGTTGTTAGAAGGACGATATTTGCTTGCACTATCACAAAAAAGAAGCGCGAGGGCTTTAATGCTACCGCAAAAATTTCCAGGACCGGCATTCGATGGAGACGGCGGACCTCGCGGTCATTGACTTTGCGGTTTTTTATCCTGAACTTGCGGTGTTTTGCGGGTAACTTCTTTTCTTTTATAATCAAAGATGACAATAATCTCAATATCAACAGTAAAACCTAAGCTCCTCTTCTCTATCTCATTAAATAGTACTTGACAAAAAGATCCTGGTAAGTCGTGTATTACTCTATTACCATTTATCATTGATAATAATATAGAGGTTACTTCTTAGCCTAAATATAGTAACTAATCGTTCAACTTGACAAAGTACTATTAAGAATGTGCTATAAAGTGTTATCAGTTAGATTCTGGCACGTTTCATCATAATCAATTGTACTAAAATAAAAACTTTAAGAGAGTATGGGGGATCTTATAAATGTCGATTTGCTTTCCGGCTCTTATGATCACTTATGCGAAGATTGGACTAGCGAGCATTCCTGCTAATCGCATGGGAATATATAAAGGTGAGTCCCTGATGCGCGTTACTCTTTGAAGGACTGCTTAGTCTTGCGTTGCCCTGTATCGGCTCAATAAGACAGTGCAAGGTAAAAGAATTGTTCTCTTATTCATAACCATTCCCGAAGTGTATTCGTCTAGTGCTTGACATAGATGAGAGATGACCACCAATATTACCTGAATTAACTTATCTCTCTTTCAGTGTACAGTGACCTTATCCTATATCAAATTACTTGGAAATTGGAATAAAAAATGTTGACAAATTATTTAAAAATAGGCGGATATGACTTATACAGCTAGATGTGTAAGAAACCGATTGAGAGGGGTAACTACCTTTAACTAATTGTCGACGTGAGTTTGGCGGCGGTATTGATGCGATATCTGTTGGTTTTTAAAGATATTTCTCAATCTAAACTCAATACATCAAGTGCAACGTCTAAATGGAGTACCTTGCCATGGTTTATGGAAGCGTGGGAACCTATCTTCCAAAACCCAAAACCACCACTTTTCAGACCGCTCGATAAACCGAAGATAATACGACAATACTACGTTCAACTGATCTTGGCGGTTTAGCCGGTTTCGAGTGACTGTTTTCGCGTCGCATGCTCCATGAACGCACTCTATAGAGATATTTTTGAGAGACCCATTTTGTGTGTTGATCTCTTGCCAGTGTGCAAGGTGAGACCTCCATAGTTGATTGCTTTAGTCTGCGCTAAGCCCTAGTTGGAGGATCCCCACATCTCTGATGTACTCGTACTTTTTTAAAATTTGAAATAACTAAGACACATTAACGATGGCAAGAGGAGAGACCGAAAGGCTCACCATGTGGGTCTTCGATGGATAACACCTATTAAATTCCCAACTTACATATAGCGTTCACAACATTCATGATGAAAATATTAAATTGGGTCAAAAACACCCAAAATATAAAAGCTACCTGAAACTATTACTTAAAAACACTCCTCCAACCATACCTAATACTAACAAACTCATTAACTTGACAGGAAGAAAAATTTGCGAATAATTAAAGAAAAACCATAAGATTTACAACTGGTGATTATGAAATTCGATCAGCTGTTCACTCGTAAATTGTTATCGCTACGCACAGCGACGTACACAACTTACTCTTAGTACATTAGTCATTACTTACTTCCTTCAACTACGGCGAATAAAAAGCTACGTGTGGATATTAGATATGAACGGCCAAGTGTTTTATTATCCATGAGTCATCAAAATCAATTGATTGATCATGACTATTAAGTGGGTATGATCAGTCCAGGATTTTTGTATGCATAGGATTCATCTGGAAGTAAGGCCATCGCCCCTTGCATTCAAGGTGCACTAGCCAGGAGAAGATTTTTTGATGTATAGCATAGAATAGTAGCTATAAAAGCAGCCGATTATGTCGAGTCGAAGAATAAGACAATAAATGAGAGAAATTAACTTCTGGCAAGGATATACACATATCATACCCACATTTCATGAGTATTCATAAGGTGGATAAGGATGAGTCCCAAACACACTGTTCCTGTAGATAGCACTTGAAAAGAGGCTAAGAATTGAGGACACAAATAATGAAGTTCTGTCTACTATGTCGTACATAATTGAAGTCAAACAAAATAACAGAAATATGATTTCTCCCACAAAGAATTGTAATATAAAGAAGACAAAGGCCCAAAGATGGAATAAAGAAGGGTCGATGCGCTGCGATGTGTGATTAAAAACATACAGAGACCGCAACTTAATCTCTTGATAAATCTCAAACTAGAAAAAAGAAGATTCGGAACAACTTATAGAATCCTCACATATATGCAAACATATTATATGAATGATCAAGATCTAGTAAATAGTGCGAGCAGATTTGGCAATCATATGCCAAATAGCATCTTCTTTTCGTATAGATTGGATATAAAAGAGGAACAATTTAACAAATCATAAATTCAAAAACACCTTCAGAAATCAAAGAAACATACCACGAGGATTTATGTCTATCCAAATATAAAACGAAATACACATCCAACATGGCAAAAAGATCTAGAAAGAATTACAAGAATCCATATCCCAATTCACATCGTCACCTCAATCATTAATCCTGGTAAATTCTCCGCATTATTTTCGTGGGGGTTTAGCGGTGCAACTCTTGAGGACTTATTGAACCATAGTAATGAAGGCATTATACCGGTCCAGACAACTTTTCAGAGATGTATGATGGCTATGCTTTTCTGAGTTTTAGATTCTATCATGGAAGTCTTTATGGATGATTTTAGTGTGTACGGTTCGGAGGTCATCCACATAAATTTTCCTCCCTCCGACTCCTCCGATCCGAGAGGCCTCACTCTCTTGCCAAATCCAACTGCTCTGATCTTTTTCTAACTCCCTGCCCATTATCTCTCGCATATATCAATAGGCTTTTTGGATCATTCCATTCCTTGCGTACTCTCTGTAGTTCATTAAAAAGTCGCCCGTTGATAGAGGGTACACCAAAGCTCTTCTTGTGCTGATATTGCCACGATATTCGCACCTGCGGATTTTGGCTCTCACCTGCGTGAGTTGCTTCCTGTTTCTCTTTACGTATAAGCCTTCCCATAGGACGCGAAATACGCAAGCATGTGGGATTTATTAGTGCCATTAATCAAGCGCTGCAATTGCGTTTGCAATATTGCGTTGCATAGGTAGCCAAACCTTTCCTCCCTCCTGTATGATAACGTGTCGGGTGCTGTGGATTCTCACTCTCTTGGTATTCTCGTGCCAGGAATGTTGTTTCGTCCCGCCGCACATTCATTCTCAAATGGACTTCCTTCCAAGATTGCCATCGACGGCCAATTCTCCGCGTTGACCAGTTTTCTTTTGAAGATGCCCCACTTTGTTTCATGGAACACTCATTTTTGTGCATAGAGCATCTTTATTTGCGCCTCGTGGATCTTTAAGGGACAGCGTCTGACTCTATACCGCATATTCCGTACCATAAACCCATAAAGCGTTTGCAGGCCTCCCTGTATTAGGAGCTTCACGGAGTATCGGGAGTAAGTATCAGATGTTGCGATGTCTATTGCGGGAGTCTAGAACATAATATCTAAGAGGTGTTCCTAACGTTGAGTGGCCTAGAAGTGTATGTCTTAGCGCGAGAAAGTACAGAGGGGCGAAAGGGTCTGGCACACTTGACTTACTGTACCATTCTAGTGGCTGATTATGGCAACCTGTATCTTTCACGGTGTGAGTAGAAATGTGGAAGAAGCAGCTCAAGCACTATGCCACCACTGAGAAAAGAGTTACTTGCTGTCGTGTATGCTTCTTGGTCCTAGAATTACCGGATTCACTCCGGCAAAGAGAATGCTTACTTACTCTAGCTAGCGTCTTGCGAAAAAAGTCAGACCTTGGTTGTAATACTATGCACAGCAGCCACATGAAGCCATTCTCTCTCGTCCCAGACGAGCGATGAAGCAAAAGGCCGTCTAAATGTGGCAAAGTGCATATAGCTTATGGATTTTTCGTTTCTGCTTGCAGAGCAGAATGCTTGATCTATAAGAATCCATACAACGGAAGACTACGAAGAATTGGGGAGCTGGAATATGTTTTATGCGTGCAGGCTAGACTTCCACGAATCACCATATATCGAGAAGTGTTTTATAACATGGCGACGATACTTGGCCTTAAGGCAATGAGGCATTCGAGCAAAGTGCTTTTCATTGAATGCATCGTGGGCCATTTCCCTTAGTCCAAGCTATTGTTCCAAAACTTCTATAAGTTAGCGGGTCATGCTAAGGGGTCTATTCGTAGCTTTCACAGGACTGAGTGGCGCGATTCACACAGAAAGCCGTGGATTATGGTAGTATGCCAATATTTTTCGCAGTTTGGTGGCGCATCTAGTGTAATTATGCCTGATTGATATATCACTTGATAGTTCCCATGACCAAGACAGACAGACAATGAAGTTCTTACATGGCACCAGATGATATATCTGATCATAGTGCAGACGTAAAGATGGTGGTGCAATGTATCCTGGTGAGCGTTTGTGGGTTATACGCGACAAGAGGTCAAAAGGTTAGAGGTATGTGAAGGGGCTTGCAATTTGCTAGATAAGGATGATATAGATACGGAAATGTAGATGATTGCTGAAGAACTGTATGGGGATCGGGCCTAATGGGCCATACTCGATCTTGTCATCTAATCTTCCCTTATGAGTTGGTCATGTGGACCATCAAATAACGGTCTGTTCAAGGTCTTGCGAATCTGGTTTCTATGCCTCATCTCTTTCAAAAGATGCTAGATCGTTCGTACTCTCATTGAATGCTTGTCAGCGGTTCCGGGCAATTATTTCTATGCCGCCATGATGATGCCCCAGTGATAACCGATTGCATACGAGGTGTTGAAAGAGAGTTCTTCTATTGTGATGATCTTATGTGGGTATTGCAATTTTGGGATTTAACTGGATGAGTGTAGCGCGTTTTAATCCTATCAGAATCTTCATTGAGTAAGGAACATATTTCGTTTCGAGATGTCGTTGTTGGTCCTCGCTTGCCTTTAAGACTTGTCCGCTAAGTGGAGATTGGAGAGGCACTTCATTTCCGGTCTCCTTGATCTACACCTGATGCCAATTAGTGGTGTCTGAAGAAACAAAGGATGTTTAAGAAAAGATCATCATGCTCTTCCGCACGGAGGCTTTGTAGTTTGCCCCTAGAGCTGTGCTATAAAGTGATAGCGGTGTTACCTGCAATTGGTTTATAAGGGATCCTGTGAGTACGGCGAGCTACACTCACTAGATTACATTGTTACGAAGATCTATTAGTGTAGGACGTGTAACAACACCGTACTAGACTTAGGAACAAACACGACCATCTCGCTATAAAGCTGAGCATGTTGTGGCGACCATAAGGTCATTGATGTCCTCTATCTAACAACGCGAGTGTGAGGATCTTATAGATTCCATCTATTGGCGTCTGAGGAATCCACCATAGAAGCCAATTTCATTTGTTAACGTCTTGATGGAGGTGTTCTATAATGGGCAAAAGGGGAATGCTAGGCAGGAAAGGATTCGTCACATAGTTCGATACATCTTTCGATCCCTTTAGATAAGAAGGGCATTGCCTCTATGACAAAAGACCAAGAGGGTAGGGGCGTATACTGGGCGCTGGACTGCCATTTAAAACACCTAATTGGTCCTGTCCTTATCGCTTGCGGTTCTATGGAAGACATGTCATTTGGCCTGTTTGAGTTAGAATAATAAAGCTTTGTTTGGGCAATCTAAGGAAGCAATGTTTCTGTAAATAATGGCGAAGATGCTAAGGATTTTCTGCGCCAGGGGTACGATGAGATTGAAGCCGTGTTACTATATGACAAGGACATGTGATCGGTGAACTTGGTGTGATTGAAGTTCCGTCTAGGAGCTTATGAAAGCTTTCTAAGCTCTCATAAAGGAACACGACCAATCGCTAGATGCACGATAAGAAGATCTTGAATCGAGAATTCGAGTTATGTGTCCAACAAATGTTAGGGATGTGATGTGAGGGTCACGAAACACAGTGGACTGTCTTGTGTCCTCCATCTAGACGGAGGCTTAAATTCGGTTTTCTGCGAAAAGTGCATTAGTGGAAGGTTCTCGATGGAGGCACTTTGAGCCCTTTCCCTTTTGCATTGTTATGGAGATGTACCACTACAACTGTCACCTCAGGTAAGCAAAGTTTGGTTGATCGTATCGTGATGAAAGCTAGACATCGACAAAGGTGGGAGCCACAAAATGCTCCAAGTAGAGGAATGGTCACGTCTGAAGTGACCAT
>SNQN01007016.1:8945-24215 GCA_008642245.1 Bassia scoparia
TTTGTACAGATCGAGGCTAATGATTGAAGGTAAAAGTAATGTGTCTAATTTAGTACACCTATGTTGAACATAAAGTTATATAGCAACATTGAGCGCGACTAGTTAGTTTTCTAGAATATAATTTATACTGATTGATAATTATATATAACAACAGTCTGATAACGGATGCATGAGAGCCTTACAGCTAGGCTTGAAGATGTAGATGAGCAGACACACTACATTCCTAATTGTCTTTCTATATAGCTCGCGTAAACTTGTGATATATTTCAAATCTCCAATGTAAGAGAAAGAGGTTGCGCTGGATCGATATGTGTCCTTCTGATTTTGTGTTGCACATACTGTTCTCAAACGTGTAACGCTTTAATTTTCAAAAACATTCTTTAATCAAAAGCTAATAAGAATTATAATTTGATAGTGCTTGAGACTACGAAATTAATATGACATGCCATTAAATATGTTGATGGATACGATAGACGGAAAAAATGTGGTTCAATAGGCATTTTTAAGTGATTATGAAATTAATCCGCATTAAACATTATATGATGATCACATTATATAGGTTTGACACTGCGTACTGATCGACGATAACCAGAGATAACCAAATGCTTGACGATATCCAAATATCAGTGCTGGTATTCGTATGCACCCGCTTTAACCAGCCACTACTAAATAAGAGCGAATCAATGATATTATTAGAAGTGGTGTGAGGAATCTGTCGTTCCTAAGAATTAGCTACTCTTGTTGTACAAAACAGTTGACACAGATCTGGATGCATAGGCTTTAATCCAGCGGGTGAACAAAATTTTTCATCTGATCTAAACGACGGCCGTAGGAGAGATAGAGTAATCCCGATGAAGGAATGAATTGAATTGAAGTCTTAATTTCAGTTTCATAAGGATTAAATAATTCTGTCTTACGGGCCACCAAAATCAATCCTTGTTTGTGCGTGCGATTATTCATTTATTTCCGTAAATAGTAACCTAGGCACATTGCTTGTTTTGCTGACTATTTTGTGCAATAACACTAGCCTGTCGATTTTTTTCCTAAATACAGATTCTAATGAGCGTGAAGATCCGACTTACGTAATTCTCACCTTCATCATGACTGGCAAGACCAGAAAAATAATCCACGCAGCCGATTTATTAACAACCTTCTTCTATATTGTTTTAAATGTAAAGAACCCACTTTCAGACGTAATAAGCTGCACTACGCAGGGAGACGTTAATTAAAGTAATAATTCTTTGTGGTTCGGTTATTAAGTGAAATAAATGTTGAGTTTTTCGATAGATGTTATAATGATTCCAGACCGCGATCGATTAAAACATTAACTGATTTCTTGTTGAGATGGTTCGGTATCATTATCATCAGTAGCCAACGTGACCAGAATGTACGGGTTCAGATCCCCTCCCCCTTCCTTCTAAGTGCGTGGAATTACCCTTACTTAATACAGCCATGATAAGCTGGCATCATCTGAAGCGCAAAAAGGTGTAGAGTAATGGTTGAGACCTCAAATGATTAGGATATATCTCTATCAGTTTTTGTTGTTTTACGCTTAAGTATTAGTACCCTTAGATGGGAATGGGCGAACGCGCAAGTGAGTAAGACTTAGACTGACCTTTACATTGTTTTGTACGTTAGTATTAGCTCATTGCAACATCGTCAAGCCAGATTCAATTTTCACATGCTTTAGATCTAGGTTGCGAGTATTGTTACACGTACTCTAGGCTCACTTAATTATGTGGAATTACGTAAGCTAACACTAAACATTACATGCCACTAATTGTAGGTTTCATGGACGACTGCTCCTAGCGACGATCTATATAAATTAACGATAATGCTGCTTAGAAGGAAATTAAGAAAATTATCAAATTTCCTATGTCTATATACGTCCCTATGTGATAAAACAAGTCGTTTTATCTTAATTAAATGTGTCCAAGTATACACCATTTCAACCTCTATGAATGAAGAGAGGGAGTAATGTTGATCAAATTTTGTATATGAGATTATACTGAATATAATGGCAGGCAAAACTGGATAAGAAAAAGAGTTTGAATTATACTGAATATACTTCCATTATATGAAATTTTGAAGAACAATGACAACAAGGTGAAATTAAATTAATTAGTTAAGGAAAAAAGAAAAACATCAACACGGTTGAATAAGCATAGGAATTTCCGGTAGTAACCCGGACTCTTCGGGATAAAAGTCTGCTCTACATTCAGATTAATAACTCCGGTTGCCGTCTGCTTCGCCTCGGACTGGGCACGAGCTCGGCAATACCATTCTCATCGTTGTTGTTTCGTCACTTGTCTTAACCTCCTCCATTTCTTCTGTTCTTCTTCATTGATCCACAACATTAAAAAAGCACTGCCGTAAACAAAGACTAATAGTTCATGCAAATGTAAAGTAATAAATGCAAAAATTTTTTGTGCATAGAAAACTTACCAATCTTCATGAAATAATTTAGACAAGTCATAATGGGAAAGAATTATGGATTTTGTTAATATGACGGAGGCTTGTACTTGTTATTTCAATATGAAGTGTGGAAAAATCTTGAGGAAAAAAAGGCTGAAATCAAATAAGTTGTTTTTGGTTGAAAAAGAATAAGGTAGAGAAGGTAAAGATAAGAAAAAGATAAGGAGTAGTTGAGGTAATTAAATGCTAGTCGGTGTGTGTATATGTAGCCGTATCGATTGATTGATAATCACTCTAAGCAACGAGCATAACATGAAACACATCTTCTTCTTCTTTTCTGTTATGGTTTGAAGGTTTGTAGTTTTGGTTTGCGCATATCGGGATTGATGTCATTGGAGAGTGTGTACAGTGCGGCCTTACTAACATGTCATGAATAAGTGATTCGGAGGATAATAAATGTGTTATCCTAAATCACTTAATTATATTATGAATATATATAATTTCTGAAAAGTCAAAGTTTCAGGGCATATTATGTGTAAGAAGGTTGTAAGCATGATGTGTGCAATTATAAGCATATATAAGACTCTTTTCACTTGAAGGAAGATATAAACCCAGGGCGTATGAGTTAGTGTCTTAGTGCATGCAAGGAGTAAGGATGACATTTATGGTGGACGTTTAATTGGTACTCTATTTGTATTTAGATTATTGCTCGTTAGAAGTAGATTAATCGGAAGAACTACTATTAGATCCCTTTATATATTGTTGTAAATTTCATGTTTCTTTAAACGCAATGATTGGTATTTTCAACTTCTTTTACAGTTGGTAGTTCTGCACTCTCCTCCTCCCAGTGCGATTACATAATAGTGGGCTATTCAAGGTAACTGAGGAGAGGAGTGTCCAAACTCTGTTTCCTTTGTTATCGGTTGATGCACTTAGCCAACATTGGTTGCATATAATAGGGAAATCAAATCTATTTCCTTTAGGCGGAATATATATCGCCATGGCCCTGTTCTTATTTTCATGCAGCTGTTTGGCTCTACCCATGGAACCGCCCACTAACGAACAGTGCTCGTGCTCACTAATGTCTTCGAGGTCACGACCGTAAATCTTGCCATGGTCTGGGCCAAATTTGAAGTATAAAAAAAAATGGCTTTTTGATGTTTTGGCTTTTAGTTGCTTTACTAACTAACAATGCATTATTGCCATAATTACAAAAACCATGCAGTGGGTTTGAAAAAGTGTATGGGTATTATTGTCATACTACTACTAGTTACATTTCACAATAATATATATGACTCATGACAGCATGACATGCCTTAAATTGTCCCGATGTGTAGTGTTGTGCTTTGTAGTAAGATGTGGTCGTGTTGTGATTCGAATGAGCATGATTTTAAACTGTTAGCCCGGTACATTGATACATATATGAACATACATTCACACAGGGAATATTTCAGTTTTAAACCTGACTGTAGAAGGAGCCTGAGAGTGTTGCTAATTCCTCTAGGATTGCATGTTGTCGTTAGAGGTGTTAAACTCAATGTCCAGCTTAGGATGTTGTGGTCTTAATAGATAATCTTAGTATGTTATTACGATGTAACTGGGCTTAGAGTATTGGTTAGGAATTAATGTAGCGATGTAATGATGTATATAATGCTGGTAATTGTTTTGATTGTAGCAATGCAAATTGCCAATATACAATTCAAAAAAAAGATATACAAGAACCATAACTATCATTCGATACATTTGCGTTTACGAGCCTTAGCCAACCTAGCAAATTCTATCACAAAACAAATTTTTACATGACGACTGTGTCTTCATGACACACACCAGCGTGACTGTGGACACATAAACGTCGATTCGCTTCTTCTCTCTGGTCATTCCGGACATAGAACTCTATTATAAGTTTCTACGGACCTTGTAAGATGCTTATCCCTTAAGTTCATCTTCCAAAGTCCCTAGTGTATTATATCGTACAATAAAAACTAATAAGTTATCACTAGATCTAAGTAATCTGCGTGAAGCTACGTAAGTATTCAGATCAAGAGATTGCCATAATTTGTGATGAACGTTAAATCATTACAAAACTTGTTTCCATTTTGCTACAACCTGCTGCTCATGAATCAATAAAGTGTCATATGAGTATATGCGGAAGCCACAAAATTTAAACAATAGAGTCGACTACTTCTCCAATTAAGGTATTAACATTATCAAGAGTTTCAAGAATTTGACAAGAAAGAGAAAAAGTAATCGTCAAAAATCAGATGTATGTTCTCACTGCAAAGTGCATAACAATTACTCACTTACTGTGTGATGTTCGTTGTCTCATTTACATTCAATGGCTTTTAATTAGAAATTCCTTCTTCTTAATCTTGATCCCTGAAAATATCAATAACAAAGTAAGAACGATACGTGTACAGTAGTAAGACCTCAAGAAAAGAAAAGTTGGAACACGCTACGATAAACACAACTACAGAATGAGCCATGCAAAACCATTAGTGAACGTAATCTACCAACGAAGACTGTCATCGTCCTTCTACGTGCTGCTATTACATATGTGTCCCTTCTTTGGATATCTCTCATGCACATTTCCTTTAACGGCGGTCCACAGGAAGGAGTAAGGAATTCCTCGTAGCTTATTTTGATCAATACGTAGCAACACTGGCCTTCATTCTGTAAAACTCCCAGATAAGGGTTGTGTTGCAAACATAAAGACTTGACATAGCAAGTTAACGCGCCAAGTGATTCGAGGAGGGATTTTGCCACTTAGCAGATGTTCGAAAGATCGATGACTGTTTCAATTGGCCAAGTACGCAGAACTTGCAGTGGAATTGATCCTGTAAGGAATTATTGGGAAAATCATTATGTATGGATGCCACTGGCGAACGAGGTCCTATAAAGCATGGGAACGGCACTCAACATCTGTTGTTGAAAATCAATCCGGACATGTAGTCTATGGATGTTTCTTCAAAAGATTCATCACCTCACTTTGTAACAAACCTGCACAGATTTCTCATCATCGCTTGTATGAAGTCTACGAACAATTGGTTGGAGATGCACTGAGTGAGTTCATGTAGGAGTACGCTATCAGTCTCAATTAAGGTCCACCAACGATGGACCAAAAATAAAAAAAAAAAAGGGGGGTTTTTCGTCGAAGAGTGATGCTCCTACCAAAATCCACGTTTTTCAAGCAGACTGGTATTGGTCCCCAGAGCTGGTGTGGAGAACATTCATATTAGCTGAGGTGTTGGCCAAGTTCACAAAAGCTAGAATGGGATACTTCGCTTCAAGGTTATTGCCTCTCAAAAGAGAATCCTTAGATGTTGGGAGTTGAGAGATGCCAATTGGTAATTCCTAGAATAGTTTGGTACTCCTCAGATCCATATGTCAACTAGTGAGGAAGCTCTTTGCATAACGCGGGGGGATAATGGCCACAGAGAAAGATGGTTGTGTTTTGCCATGTGCACAAGTGTTTCAATACGGAGAGGTTTGAAGCATAGAAAGGTAATTTTGTGAGACAAGATTGTTGTGTGAGACAATCCAAGTTAATAAGGTTAGATAGATTGTGGATGCTTCAAGAATGGATCCTGTCAATAAAAGTTCTTGGACATGAATCTAAAGAAGATCAGCAGGCTCAAGTCCCAATCCAGATCAGGGGAGTCTACCGGATCAAGCGTTTGCAAATATCTAACAGGTAGAGTTATGGTGCTCTTCACGAGATGATGTCCTGTGGAAGCATTGTTATTTCAAATGCAAAGTCCCTGCTAAGGTACTTTCAAGTTTGAAATTTTCAGGTATGAGTTTTATGCCATGTAACTGGTTGTGTTGAAAGCTTGAGAAAGGTAGGTTTAACGCATCTCCACTGGCAATATGATGAGGTAATTCACCGGAATAGGAGGAGTTGTTAGAGACATGGTCTAAAAGTAGTAGCCTTTTCTAATGTCACTTTTGAATGGAGGGAAGTGTCCCTTTGCATAGTGTGTTTTCTGACAATGTTTAGGTAATTAGATTTGGCAAGAACAATCTACTTTGAGGGATTTTCTTCAATCCATTGAGGCTTGTTCAGAGATATCGACAGAACAAATGAGGTTCTGAAAGTCTGGTTCTATTAATAGCTTACCGACCGAATGAATTTATTCTAAGACTAATGTACTCCAAATTTGATTGTCTTTAACAACGCAAGATGGCTAATGCCCGGATATGACCAGATGGCTAAGATACAACAAATCCTCAGATGGTTGTTGAGTTAAAAGGAATAAGCGGAGTACCAGATTGGCGTTGTTGAGACGGGGCAGTTAGATAATCTTCAGGAGTTATGAGCTGAAATGGAAAAATCCGGTCAGTTTGCGTAGCTCTGTGTTCAATGGCTAAGTGATTGTTCGCTGTGAAGTGAGTTCCAATGACGACCTCAGAATTAGGGTATTAGCAAGTGAATGAAATGAAAATGAGCCTCGCTGAAGTTATGAGATGAGAGTGACACATCTCGAGAGAAATGAGCTGGTGAAGCAAAGATCGGAGGTCTCCTGGGAGGCTTATTCTCGTGAGTTGTGAGAATGACGAGGTGAAGTTAAATGCCTGAGGACAGGAGTGATATGCAGCTCGCTTCAATTGTTCGCTGCTGAATCTAAGCTCCTCAAGGCCCCTCAGTTTGGCCAAACTGCAGAATTGTTTTTTTTTTTTAAAAAATATTTCTTTCTTATATCAGGTAAAATCATAGCTGAAAAGTCAATATGTAGGTATCATCTTTGCAATCAGATTTATTATGTCATCAGTAGGGGGCTACTCTCAATTTTCTATAACAAACAAATCTACTCAGGCAAAATCAAAGTTCCCGGCAATCGAGCAACATCAAATCAGGTTGGACGCCGTCAGAATTACCAGTTCAATGGCTACATAGTTGTACTATGTTGCTGTGATTGGTATGGATAACTAATATGTTTGTCCATGTGAGATCGAATTATTGTGTTGAAACTGTGTATAAATGATGTTCGAGTTGATAGATTGAAGGTGAAGATAACAATAAGTTATGTACAGAAAACATGATCTTCATAGTTTATTAAATGAGCTAATAATTTCGTTATAGGCTTAAGTTCAAGGGAATAATGATAACCCTCGAGATGTCAAATTATCAGTGAATTGTTAGGAGTATCATGCCAATTTTAAAAATGTACATGACTAATGACAATCGCAGATTAACCTCAAGCAGAGGCAAGGAACGCTCAGTTGATTCCCTTTGAATAGACAAGGCTTCAAGTGACGATAGAATGCGATAAGAGAGATCTGGAATGCTGTCCTGTCAGACTGTGTATAAAGGGCAAAGCAACACCTCAAGTTTTCTTCAAATCTGGTTTAAGCTTCTGTCATAAAAATATTGAAACAAGCGTATCAAAATCCACAGTCGCCAGAAAAATCTAAAATGCAGAGTGCAAGTTAAAAGAGCTAGAACATGAGAAGTTAGTACCATCAAAATGAAGAGTATCATTCAGTCGATTGAATTCTGCATTTAAAGTCTTGAGGGACGGAAAGGCACCAATTGATGGCAGCATTGTCAGACCGCAATGACTTATATCAAGCACTTCCAGCTTCTCCAATCCAGGAAGTTGTCCTAAAATAAAATATTATATTGCAGTTAGTAACTCTCATTTCATTTAACTGAATTCTATTACGCAGCTGTCGAAAGGGTAGGTAGCCGTTTTCATGAGGCCTGCCCTCTCAAATTTAAGGCAATGAATCCTTGTGTTCCATGCATTATTTGACTAAACCTTTGGTACGTACAAAAACCAACAATTATTATATACTAACAACAAGAGATAAGAGATATCAATTATTCCAAAACAGTTTATAACTGACAGGAAACACAACATATACCTGCAATACGGTTGGCAGAAAGAATTAGGATTTTCAGGTACTCAAAGGGATGAAATATCGAGGCATCGAGGGACAACGACATAATTGAGGGATTGAGGTAATGCAATGAAAGATTAGTGACTCTGCTAGAGATAGGATCACAAGTGACATGATCCCATCTGCAATAGTCCATCTCTTTATTAACATCCCATGAAGACAAAGAAGAACCA
The DNA here is from genome assembly GCA_008642245.1 of Bassia scoparia. NCBI lineage: Eukaryota > Viridiplantae > Streptophyta > Magnoliopsida > Caryophyllales > Amaranthaceae > Bassia > Bassia scoparia. The sequence continues at coordinate 17,435 of SNQN01007016.1, forward strand.
TTTGGGTTGTTGAAAGCAACTTTAAGCTTCAACAATCCTTCTTTCTCCTCTTCTAAACAAGCTCTTACATACCTTTCGCGTAAAATCATAAACACCATCAAAATCCGGCACCATAATTTCATGTTTTTTAAGCTCAAGTGATCACCCAGTGCACACCCCACTTTTCAAGCTCAATGACAAACTTTCACAAATGAAGAAAACAAGAGAAATATACCATTTCAGCATCAAATTGGGGTGTATTGCCATTAATACGGTAAAATATACCGTGCAGAAAAGTACAAAAAAAATGTAGGTACCTTCCCCTGCCACTATCCAATAACTCATTTTAACAACAAACAGTATTATCACACCTCAAAGTAAAGATTATTATTACTAAATCAATTCAAAGTCCCGTTTCTAGGAGTAAAACTTTCACCTTTAGTTCAAAGGAGATATAAAAGTCTCTTGACACCATTGCTGGAGCGTCCCCCGCCACCATCATGAAACATTTTAACTAAAGGTCTCCCCGAGGAGGAACGGGGCGTAATAGGCTCAGAAGAGCCCCCGCCATTTTGCGTCTTTCCCTCCGATGTGCCACCCGTTTCTTGGTCCTCACCATCATGTGTCCGCTATACCAGAAACATCAGGGTTAACAACCAATGTTAAACCAAGAAAACAATCATCTGGCTTGCTGTCAAAGTCCCACAGGTTCAATTCCAGGTTTGGCTTTCCTTCTGTTACACACAAAAGGGTGATTAAACATCATCCAAGAATTACTGAAAAGCAGGTTACAAAAAAGTAGTAATCCATAGTTTACTTGTATACTCGGCCTTCTTCTGAAAGGGATCATAAATTGGGATCATAAATTGGGAGCACAATCATCATGCACAACCTTTTCGGTGGGAGCACAGCCATTAGCTGATCAAAAGGCTTAAACGGAGAACCCTTTTGAAATTTCACTTTTACACCGGACAAACCCCTTAGGTCTGAAGCAAAAGTTCCATAATGGAAAGGATAATACCTGATATAACAGTCAGAATATGATGATTATTATAAAATCAGGATAGTACCTGAGAGTGTAAAAGACCTCAGTATATGATGATTATTATTGACAGATATAACAGCCAGAATCATGAAAAGCGAAAAAAATTAGATGAACAGGAAGGATAGTTTTGCACTGTCTTGCATAGTTGCATTACCAGTTCCAAGATGGTATACCGGAAAAATAGTACAGCAATACCCAACATAGTCCTTCTGTGTAATTTTGAACCTGCAACACAACAAGCCAAATGGTGTTGCTCTACATAATCAAGCATATAAANTACTTACTTAAGCATCGGAGGGGAGATAATCCAAATAGGATTATTCTCCTTTGTGCAGGTGCCAGGCAAGCTTTCCGAGCCGGGAGGTCAGAAGTAGCCAGGAGTCAGTCAACGTGCAATAGAAGGTCAGCTCTCCCGAGGTAGCATTGACGGGAAGCCTCCACCCCTCTCTCAACTTAGAACCTAGGGAAATATTATAGCCAGGCCACGTCATCCCCAAATTACTTGCTACAACATTTGGCGCCGTCTGTGGGGAGGCAATCAGAAATGGCTTCAGGAGATGACCATGCACCATGTAGGACAATCACACCTCCATCCTCAGAGAAGGAGAGTAACCCCAATGTCGAGACGAACGCCGATCACTTCACTTTCTAAGTTGGCCCGGAGGACAACACTGACCTGTCGCTTCAGGACTTGGATAGTAGGTATGTTTCACATGACACTCTCAAGGATGAAATTTCCAAGGGAGTGGACGAGATATGGGCTCGTTTCAACCAGCAGGACGAGCTGAAGAGTACACTTGACGCTCTCCAAGCGGAGAATGCCCGCTTGAAAGCCTTGTAGGCAGGCAAGTCTAAGGTGACTGGCAGTGAAGCTCCTGCCAAGTCCTAAGCAGTGGAGTACAACTCTCCCATCATTCCCAAGCTCCGGACCATCAAGGTCAAAAATCCAACGTCGAAAGGCAAATTTGTTTCGACTGAACACGTTCCTGTGGAATGAGAAAAGGGCCTGGCCAGGAGATACCGTAGCACTCCCAAGCCTGCCAACACAGCAACAACTGCCACCAAGACAACCTCTAGTAGGGGTGGCCCATATAGGTTTGACGAAGCCTATGTAGAGGACGACGTCTCTTCTCGCAAGGAGCCAGAGGACGTTAGGACCCTCATTGAGAAAAGGAAGCAGGACCGTGAAGCTTCCTCCATGGATGCCCGGAAGATCATTGAGATCAAGACGGAACGAAACCAGGATGCCAGGCTGATCTTGGACAAGAAAAGAACTGAGAGGCTTAAGCAAGTCGCTCGGTATGATGAGGCACATTCTTTGACTGGTTCTACGCTAGTGTGCACGGACCCTTCCCATCGTTCTCTTAGAACACATGGTCCGGCTGAAAGCACATCTGGCCAGGCCACTCCATTTTCGCATCGACATGAGCTTGAGATTAGATCCCACCAACGTGGGGGTGTCACCAAAGCGGTGCTCACCTGGATAGCGAGGGGTCAGGGTCAAACGTCCCATGGGGTGACTAGGGGAATGCAAGCGCTTTCTCTAACTGACAAGAACCCTTCTCTCTATCTATCCTCATGGCCACTCAGTCCCAAACTATCAAATTTCCATCTATTGATGCTTATGATGGAACTACTGACCCAGATGATCACCTGGCAATGTACAAGCATCTTATGCTAACCACTTAGGCCGACGATGCTACATGGTGTAAGTATTTTCCAGTCACTCTCAAGGGGCTGGCACAAAGGTTGTTCAGCGGCCTTCCAACGGGTTCTATCCATAACTTCAACGAATTGGCTGTTCTTTTCACTCACCATTTCATGGCACATCGCCAGGAGCAGAAAAGTAGCCTACACTTGGGTAGGATCCAACAACGGCCTAATGAGAGTTTGAGGAGCTATGTCAAGCGCTTCAACAACGAAACTCTCCAAATTCCAAACTTGCCAAACCGGGTGATCCTGGACCATTTCTACCGGGGACTGGATGAGGATAGTCCATTCAAGTTCCACATGGTCAGGCAACGTGTTGGAGACTTGAACGAGATGATGAGAGAGGCCGAAGCATGGATTCACGCTGAAGAAGTTTGTGCCGTCGAGAAGGCTAAAGAAAAGGTAACTCCCCCCTCCTTAAAGCATCAAAGCAACCAGGCACACCGAAGCAATGGGTCTGACAAGAAGAGGTCTGGGACCTGGAATATTGAGGAGGAGGGAACATCTCAAAAGGGATCGGCCAGAAAGAAGAGAAAGTTCAGCTACACACCTACAGTCGAATACACTAAAGATATCTTCCAAGTCTACAAGGAGGTAAGTCGAGATGTTCACATCGACGATCCTCCCCCAATCAAAACAGAGATGGATAAGAGGGACAAGTCCAAATATTGCAAATATCACAAAGAGCCTGGACANAATGTACAAGCATCTTATGCTAACCACTTAGGCCGACGATGCTACATGGTGTAAGTATTTTCCAGTCACTCTCAAGGGGCTGGCACAAAGGTTGTTCAGCGGCCTTCCAACGGGTTCTATCCATAACTTCAACGAATTGGCTGTTCTTTTCACTCACCATTTCATGGCACATCGCCAGGAGCAGAAAAGTAGCCTACACTTGGGTAGGATCCAACAACGGCCTAATGAGAGTTTGAGGAGCTATGTCAAGCGCTTCAACAACGAAACTCTCCAAATTCCAAACTTGCCAAACCGGGTGATCCTGGACCATTTCTACCGGGGACTGGATGAGGATAGTCCATTCAAGTTCCACATGGTCAGGCAACGTGTTGGAGACTTGAACGAGATGATGAGAGAGGCCGAAGCATGGATTCACGCTGAAGAAGTTTGTGCCGTCGAGAAGGCTAAAGAAAAGGTAACTCCCCCCTCCTTAAAGCATCAAAGCAACCAGGCACACCGAAGCAATGGGTCTGACAAGAAGAGGTCTGGGACCTGGAATATTGAGGAGGAGGGAACATCTCAAAAGGGATCGGCCAGAAAGAAGAGAAAGTTCAGCTACACACCTACAGTCGAATACACTAAAGATATCTTCCAAGTCTACAAGGAGGTAAGTCGAGATGTTCACATCGACGATCCTCCCCCAATCAAAACAGAGATGGATAAGAGGGACAAGTCCAAATATTGTAAATATCACAAAGAGCCTGGACACGTCACCGATGATTGCTATACCTTGCAGCGCACCATTGATCGCCTGACGCATCAAGGCAAGGTAAAGAAGCATTTAATAAAAAGATTTCTAAAGAAATCTCCTTCTACGGAGGGTGCCCCGCATGAGGAGCATTCTGACTCCGGAATCGTCCACACTATCTCCGGAGGTTTCGCTGCAGGCGGCCCAACTGCCAAAGGTCACTTGGACTATGTCAGAACTCCTCAACAAGTCATGCTCTTGGATAAGGAGGAGGAGGAGAGGTTTCCGGACATTCTTATCTGCGAGAAGGATCGTGGGGAGGTAAGCACCCCCCATGATGACCCTCTCGTGGTCGAAATGAAAGTGGCSGATAAGCGTGTCCGTCGCATTCTCATTGACACGGGAAGCTCCTCCGACATCATTAGCTTCGAGTGCCTTCAGAAGCTAAAATACAATGATGATGACTTAGTGCCATGCCATAATCCTATAATAGGGTTTGGCGGTGGTATCATTCAACTGGTGGGAGTTGTCACTCTCACCCTTTGTCTTGGACGAGAAAACGTTTGTAGGCACTTGCGAGTAAAATTTCTGGTGGTTAAAAACATGGCAGCCTACAACGTCATCATCGGCAGGCCAACACTCAATGCTTCAAAGTTAGTGGTGGTCACACATTTAATGTTGATGAAATTCATCAGCGACGAGGGCAAGGTTGGCACAATTTATGGAGATTAGCAAGTCGCTCGAGAGTGCTACCTTACCACCGTGAAGCCACTTGCTGGGGGCAAGGATAATGATGTGCCCAAGACCTCAAAACAAGGGGTCACCAAGAAAAGGAAGTCTGGTGAAGTAATGATGGTTCATGGTACCCACCAGGAGATGATGGCCATCCACGGTTTGTTTGCTTCTATCTCTCGGCCAGAGCRAGGAGGCCAACAAGAGGACTTCGAGTTAGATCCCACCTCGCCAGGGAGAACGGTTAAGGTAGGAGATGCCATGAACGACAAGTTGGGGCAAGAAGTCAAGGAATTGCTGAGAGAGTACAAAGATGTTTTTGCATTCTCAACAGAGGACATGCCAAGGCTGGATCCAAAGATCGCCCAGCATAGTCTTGACGTTGACCCTACTTTCAAGCCAGTGAAACAGAAGAAGAGAACCTTGGGCCCGGTCCGAAGCAAGGCAGCCGATGAGGAGGTTAAAATGTTGCTAGACACTGGGTTCATCCGTCCTTGCCAGTATCCGGAGTGGGTGGCAATTGTAGTTCTAGTTCCCAAACCAAATGGGACATGGAGAATGTGTGTGGACTACACAGATCTAAACAAGGCTTGTGCAAAAGATAGCTTCCCACTCCCAAAGATTGACAAGCTAGTAGACTCTACAGCGGGGCATGAGGCCATGAGCTTCGTTGATGCTTATTCAGGATTTCACCAAATCCCTCTTAAGGAGGAATATTAGTACAAGACAGCCTTTGTCACTGAAAATGGGTTGTATTGTTACAAGGTAATGCCTTTCGAATTAAAAAACGCCCCTGCTACCTTCCAAAGATGTGTAAACACCATCTTNTGAGACGGCGAAACTCATCAGCTTTACGGAATCTAATTAAAACAACCGACGACAGCAGATCCATCAAACAAAAAAACTCTATATATTTAATTTAATGTTCATTTTCCCTTTAAAAAAATAAAAAAAAAATGAAATTAAACTTACCACAGCAGCTATAAACCGAAACCCTAACAAAATTGGGGTCTTAAATCCAAAACCCTAACAGAGGAGGGTGTTTGTGAGTGGCGGCGCAGAGAAGGAGGACAGCCGTGAGTAGCGGCGCAGAAGGAAGAAAAAAAGAAAGGGAGAAAGAAACGAAAGGGAGACGGCGAGCAGGAGGGAGTGGAGGCGGAGAACGACGGTGCACGGTGGTGGGGAACGGCGAGCATGAGGGAGTGGCAATGTCGGTTGGCCGCAGGTGAGAGAGGGAGTTCAAGGGAGGGTTTGGGATTGAGGGAGTTCGAAGAGAGAGAGAGAGAGAGAGAGTTTGAAGCGTATGAAATATGGTTTGTGAATTGAAAATGATGATAAAATAAAAAAAACATTAGCGACCGACTAATCGGTTGCTATTAGCGACCAATCAGTCGGTCGCTAATTATATACCACCAAGGGAGGGAACCCAATTTTCCCACTCCGCCAAAATTTTGAATTAGCGACCGATTTGATAAATCGGTCGCTAATAGCGATCGATTTTGGTATCGATCGCTAATTCTCAGCGACCGTTTTCAGTCGCTAACGGTCGCTAAAAGCGGTCGCCCGAAGCCAAATTTCTAGTAGTGCAGGCCACGTCATTCCCAAATTACTTGCTACAACACATGTGATAACGGATAAGAACCGATATAATGAAATTATATGTTTGTACAAATAGTCAAGCAAGTTGTGAAAGTTCACAAAAAATGAAAAAACTATATTGTAGTATTTTGAAGGAAGTTTTAAACTTAATACTTGTAAAAACAATATTCTATGCTGGTTGTTGTTATTAATATAATTGAATGTCACAACAAGAAAATTGGCTTCGGCCGACCACGCTTACCGACCGAAAAGCGGTCGGTAACAGGGGTTACCGACCGAAAATCGGTCGGTAA